>ML820018.1:166240-201435 GCA_009831015.1 Picea engelmannii | reverse complement strand
CCAACCCTGATTCAGAATCTGATTCTGAAAATACCGGTAAAGGACAGATCATTGATGCAGACCCCACTGCTATTGTCGTGACCACAACAATTCAACCAGAAGAACCAACAGATCCTGAAGAGGGGGAGTGCCTTTTTCATTCATAGATGTGGATGAAGGGGACCCCGCTGCATTTTATTGTTGATAGCGGAAGCCAAAAGAACCTCATCTCAGCAGAGGTTGTCAAACAGTTGGGATTGTCGACAACACCACACCCGCAGCCATACAACATTGGGTGGCTTCGCCAAGGACGAGATCTTTGTGTCAACCAGCAGTGTCGATTGTCATATGGCATCCAACCCTTCAAGGATGAAGTATTATGTGATGTTGCCCCACTAGATGTCTATGATGTTCTCTTGGGCCAGCCATATATGTGGAAGTGCCATGCTATTTATGAGTCTCGACCTCGTAGTGTTATTGTCACTTTGGGGGGTCATCTCTACAGAATACCGGGGGTAGTTCCCACTACTGTTCCACCTAAAAAGTGTCGCAAAGTAGTATCTCATACTACAAAATTTAGCTTCTTCACAATCTGTTCAAAAGGAGAACAAAGGAACACTGCAACCACTACAGCCTCGCCCCAAGCACCTTCTATCCTATAGAAGTAGGTCGAAAAGGCTGCAGCAAAATGTAAAGATTCTTTCTCCACAACATCCTCTCATGTAGCCCGACTTTTTGAACAGCCTCAACCTCAATGGGTTCATGATAGACTTCCACAAACTGAGCAGTGTGACGTCTCCAACAAGACAAGCAGCTCACCAAGATGCAGATTCAACAAACGCTTTTCCTTCTCCCCCAGGAACTCAACGCAATGGATACCATTGCTTCCTAAGGAGGGAGGATTGATCCAAGTGGATATCAGTGGCCACCCACCTTTTCCAACTAGCTCAAAACAGCTTTCTGGCAATTTTGACAATTTACTATTTTTAGCAAGTTTTAACTTTCGGGGCCATTTTGAGGGGCTAAATGAAGGTTTTTCAAGATCGAGGTTCTCAATGATAGTCAAATGCATGATTGATCCCCCAAAATGAATCTCCTCGACGATATCTTTCCAATGAGATATCATACGCCTAAAACAGAGATCGTATGCAAAAGTTACGACCCCGGGAAGTTGATGTACTAACTTACAGAAACGGGACCCACATGACTTTTGGCGCTTCATCTCCTAGGGTTAGGTTTTTGGATGTATAGGACTTTTGGCATTCCTGTTTATTGTAAAAGGGCCTTCAGAGCCTCATTGTAACCATCTTCTTGTGAATGCGAGTAGCCGTCACATCTCTTCTCAGAGATAAGTTGTCACCATTCTAGCGAGTCTTTCACTCTGTATTTTACAGTCTCTGTACATTTCTTTCATTAATAGAAATCGTGTATTACTGTATATCTATGTTTATGGTTGCATATCTGATACATTTCTGTTATATTATTGAATATCTACGATATCTCTGTGCATTTCTTTATTATATCTCCGCTCTCATTTCGTTTCGAAAATAATCTGAATCAGTGGTATCAGAGCAGGCTGTTCTTGATCATTTTTTCAGTGCATGTCCCCGACGAGGTCCGAGTATAGCAAGTTGGGTCTCGAGCTTGTCTCTCTTGAGGATAATCGCTCTCACACACCTAAGAAACCCTCAATGGTGGAAGAAAAGAAAAACAACGGAGTAGACAATCCTATCAGTCTGTTGCTTGAGCAAGCTCTCGCGCGACAGAGGGACGAAATGATGGAGAATTTTTCCCACATCCTTCAACGCCTACTGATAGCAACAGGTGCATCTTCATCAAGCAGCCACTTTGGAGGCACCTTGCCTTTCAAGGTACAAGTTAATTTTGATATTCCTGTATTTGAAAGACAGATAGATGCAGAAGCCCTAGAAAAATGGTTAACTTTGCTAGAAGGTTATTTCTCTGTTCACAATTTTTCCGACAAAGAAAAGATCACCTTTGCACTCCTTAAAGCTCTCCCTCGTGTCAAACATTGGTGGGAAACTTACTAGGAGCAAAGTTCCACAGAAGAGTCTGGAATATATGGGGTCGATTCCACTTGGGATTTTTTTGTGGATGCGGTAAAGGAACAGTATTACCCTGTTGGCAACTATGAGGACCAGTACATGAGATGGACCACACTGCGGCAAGAGAGGGGCCAAGCAGTTCCGGAGTTCACCAATACCTTCCATACCTTGTGCACCAAGTTGGGTATCAAGGACTCCGAGCGACATTTGGTTATGAAATACCGTGGGGCTCTACACAGATACATCCAAACTGAAATGGATTTTCTGGACATCTCATCACTCGGTGTTGCCTATTGATATGCTGTTAAAATCGAGCAGAAATTTAAGCACCGGAACAAATGGGAGTTTGGGTCTGCAAATCCGCAACAACCAAAGTATGACAAAGACAACCCTAACAAACAGTCTCCCGAAAACCAATCCAAGACACATGAAAAGAAGGGTCACGAGAAGACAAAGAAGGACACCGAAAAATGGTGCGATTTCCACAAAAGCCCCTGGCACAACACCGATGAATGTCGCTCAAAATAATCATTAGTGGCCGAGATCAAAGACAAGGAGCCCAACCCTGATTCAGAATCTGATTCTGAAAATATTGATAAAGGATAGATCATTGATGCAGACCCCACTGTTATTGTCGCGACCGCAACAATTCAACCAAAAGAACCAACAGATCCTGAAGAGGGGGAGCACCTTTTTCATTCACAGATGTGGGTAAAGGGGACCCCGCTGCATTTTATTGTTGATAGCGGAAGCCAAAAGAACCTCATCTCAGCAGAGGTTGTCAAACAGTTGGGATTGTCGACAACATCACACCCGCAGCCATACAACATCGGGTGGCTTCGCCAAGGATGAGATCTTTGTGTCAGCCAGCAGTGTCGATTGTCATATGGCATCCAACCCTTCAAGGATGAAGTATTATGTGATGTTGGCCCACTGGATGTCTATGATGTTCTCTTGGGCAAGCCATATATGTGGAAGCACCATGGTATTTATGAGTCTCAACCTTGTAGTGTTATTGTCACTTTGGGGGGTCATCTCTACAGAATACCAGAGGTAGTTCCCACTACTGTTCCACCTAAAAAGTGTCGCAAAGTAGTATCTCATACTACAAAATTTAGCTTCTTCACAATCTGTTCAAAAGGAGAACAGAAGGACATTGCAACCACTACAGCCTCGCCCCAAGCACCTTTTATCCAATAGAAGCAGGTCGACAAGGCTGCAGCAAAATGTAAAGATTCCTTCTGCACAACATCCTCTCATGTAGCCTGACTTGTTGAACAGCCTCAACCTCAACGGGTTCATGATAGACTTCCACAAACTGAGCAGTGTGACATCTCCAGCAAGACAAGCAGCTCACCAAGATGCAGATTCAACAAACGCTTTTCCTTCTCCCCCGGGAACTCAACGCAATGGATACCATTGCTTCCTAAGGAGGGAGTATTGATCCAGGTGGATATCGATGGCCACCCACCTTTTCCAACTGGCTCAAAACAACTTTCTAGCAATTTTGACAATTTACTATTTTTAGCAGGTTTTAACTTCCGGGGCCATTTTGAGGGGCTAAATGAAGGTTTTTCGAGATCGAGGTTCTCAATAGTAATTGAAGGTAGTATTGATCCCCCAAAATAAATCTCCTCGAAGATACCTTTCCAACGAGCTATCATACGCCTAAAACAAAGATCGTATGCAAAAGTTATGACCCCGGGAAGTTGATGTACTAACTTACCCAAATGGGGCCCACATGACTTTTGGTGCTTCATCTCCTAGGGTTAGGTTTTTGGATGTCTAGGACTTTTGGCATTCCCGTTATTGTAAAAGGGCCTTCAGAGCCTCATTGTAACCATCTTCTTGCGAATGCGAGTAGTCGTCACATCTCTTCTCAGAGATAAACTGCCACCATTCTACCGAGTCTTTCACTCTGTATTTTACAGTCTCTGTACATTTCTTTCATTAATAGAAATCGTGTATTACTGTATATCTGTGTTTATGGTTGCATGTCTGATACATTTTTGTTATATTATTGAATATCTGCGATATCTCTGTGCATTTCTTTATTATATCTCCGCTCTCATTTTGTGCCGAAAATAATCCGGATCAGATGGTACTAGTCTTTGGCTGAAATATATATATGTGATATCTTGGATTAGGGGGAATGCTAAACAACAAACCCTAAGTCTTTATTGCTTGAATTTATTCAATAGAATGGTTCTTCAATAACCTGATCTGATCTTTACGTGCAACAAGTTGTTTTTAACAATAGAAAAGATTGAAAGGGGGCTTCAATATCAGAATTTCTTCGTGCTCAACATCATATATACAACCTTCTTAATTACATACAAATACATCCATATTTTCTTCAAGAGAAATATGACAGAATGATTTTGATCATCTCAAATAATTTTAAAACAGTATTGCAGTTAAAACATAAGAGAATTTGATAGACATACTTCAAACATCTCAAACTCAGAAATCCCAAGATATGAAACATCATTAAAGTCATGCCCAGAAGTAATTATTTGTGGAGTTTTATTCATGAAAGATATTCTTCATTATACAAAATCGTTGACAGTAATATGGTTGTGAATACTCCATTATCATATAAGAAAAAGTCTTTTGAAGAATACAAGAAGAACACTCGAGAATCTCATCCTTGTGCTCAATTCATAGATTCATGCATAAAGCTTTGAGAAAATGGTGTAGAAGAAGAAAAAAGATGGATATCTCTTTTCATTGATCAGAAGATTCACTGCATATTGATATTTGTACCTTCTTCTTCTGATCTTTTTCGCCTACCCTTCAGATTATGGAACCTTTGATGAAGCCCTTTCTGCCCCTTTAAAAATCAAAGCTTCCAACTACTTGACTAGTTAGGGATTTTCCCTTCTTGAATTTCCCATACAATCTTCTTCTTGAAACATTCACTTTAAATGTTTTTAATGAGTTAACACCATTAACATCCGCATCTTTCAAATGGGTCCCTTTCCGTTTTTAATAAAAGTTTTTATATAAACTTTTATTTTCAAAAATTTAATTAATTGCCCTTTTAAAAGGGGGACTGTGTTTTAATTTTATCGATGGTATGTCCAACCTTTAAACCATGGAAACCAATTTACATGTGATATTCATCATCTTATCTTTCCAACAATATAAATTTTATCCAAATCCGACTCTCGAATCACAATATATGGCCTTGTGAAGTTGAGTTGCCAAGCGGATCCATCAAAACAAAAGTTGACTGTTATTGTAATTTATGGGAAATAAATGTAGAATTTCATCCCTTGAAACCTATACCATCATCTTCATCGTCAAAATATATTTCCAACAGTATAAATTTTATGCGATTTCGTCGCCCAGAGCTCAAGTTATGGCCTCTGAAAAATCGTGACTCGACAGTCGTAGACTAACTTTTTGGGAAAATGTGGGCCCTTGATTAAAATTCATTTTTCTCCATAAGAATTTCGACTTTTTGTTCAAAAATGTTATCACACATGCATGGGATTGTTGGATTCTTAATGGTATATAATACTAAGTGTATCATACACTTAGTAAAAAACATGAAGAGAGTATTATGGAGCTTTGAGAGCTCAACCTCCCTTTAATAAATTGATTAATAAAATAATATTTTGACCAAAATTATCCTCCACCAACAACCAGTCAGCGCCCAGTGGCATACCCAATCAACATAAGTCAGTAGTTTGTGTGTTGCCATGTGTCATCGTATAATAGGTCACCATCAAATGTCACATGTCATCGCGTGGTTGGTTGCCACATGTAACCAATAAGAACATGGCATGTGTCACCGTCTGATTAGTTGATAGATTTTCCATGTCATCCAATTGTGGGTTGCTATGTGGAACATTCTCATTGGTCAATGGATACACCTGTAATCAATTTTCATGTGGCAAGACTTGATTGATTAATGGAAATTCTTATGATTTATTTAATATATAAGTTAAAGTGGAAGGAGAAGTGGAACGAAAAYGGGATAAGGGTAGTGTAGGGAGGRGGAGAAATGAGGGGAGTGGAGGTGAGGGGGTGATGTAGGGAGGGGTAATATGGGGKGAGCAGAGTGTCTAGTTGGCAGGCTGGGAGAGAGAGCTGAGGGGGAGTGGAATGAGTCTGCCAACCCACTAAGTAATGAGTCTTCCAACCCACTAACTATTAAAATTAAACTAAGTGTTATSTGAGGGGAGGGGGGATAAGGGGAGTATGAGTGATGGGTGTCTGATCGCCAAAGATTCAACCAAAATAATGTTAAGTATGGAATGAGGGARAGGGATAAGGGATAAAGAGTCCATGATTCTGACCAAAAAATGAACCCACCATGAAATAATCCATGAAATCATCTAAGTGTTGAAGAGGTGAAGAGTGGAGGGGTTTTGAGTGGAGTTTAAAAAGAATTCTAAGCATTATATAATAAGAGATAAGAGGAGATAAGAGTGAGGCATGGCGGGTGTGGTAAGTGAACACGCCATGCTAGAAATTGAATAAATAACATGGGTCTTGGGCCTGAAGAATTTAGATGAAAATCACGGGCCCGAAAAATTTAGATATATTTCCAAGAAATTAGCTTTGTTCCACATGGAAGAAATGCCATTTTCTGTTTAAACGAAAACCTGGATATCTTGAGCATAAGAACTTGAATTTTGAATTTGAAAAATACGTTGCGAAGTTGACACCGACGGATAAGCAATGAACTCGTTATTATTAAAAAAAAAATCTTCTTTTAATATCATTTTTCATTATTCCAGTAGCTGGAAAATATAGATGACCAATTTTTGGTCAACAACTGGCTCCAACTGTGGCACAATGACCCCATGTGGATCACTGAGAACCCATAATCTGAAAACCAATTGCCTTCTCCATTGGGCTATGGAGTCATCTTCAAAATAAATTCTTGCAATTTTTCTTTTTTCATGGAGTTATCTTCAAATATTATTTCCATATAGCAACTGCCTTATTGTGCAAAACTTGAACTGAAGAAGAAAACTATATACATACAAGATCTAACTACCCTACCTTACTTAAAGGGAAGATACACTTTCAAGTGTAGGTAGATTTCCAATGGATCCATTCGAGCATCCAACTGATCTTTGGAATGAACTCCAGAGTTGTAGAACATACTTATATTTGTACCAATGAATTAGGGGCACTCTTAATGTATACTGGAGAAAGACTAAACCAGATGCGCTCAAAATTTGATTGCATTCCTTGGCCAACAATGCTTTGAAACCATGATTCAATGAAATCTACTTTTCGTTGCTCAAGAGTGTTGCTATGTTTGATTGGATGAGGAACTTCCAATATGATAATACTTTCATGATTTTCCTTGTTACTGATTGCATCCAAAATTATTGATTCACTAACAATGTTTTGAAAGAATTCTTCCTTCATGGAATGGAAATCTTTCTCATCATTGTACTCAAGACTCATTTCTTCCACCAACTATTCTTATTGCCAAATTTCTTTAGGATTTTCATCATATGTTGCAAGGCTGAAATCTTCTTCTGCATGTGCTGGAACCTCATCAATTTCATTCCCAAATTTACTGCTCGAATAATCTTCATATGGTGTATATGAAAGGCCAAAGTCTTCATCTTGCAAATTATAATTCTTATTTTTATTTTCAGGCATATGACTTGATTAGGACAAATCTTCCAATCTTTGATTAAACTCTTCTTCCAAGTCAGAAACTTCATTTTCTTGTGTCCACATGGGAGAGGGTGGGTGGGTAGGCAACAACATTGAAAGCATCAACAAAAACATATGAATGCATTCTTGGGATGAACTTTCCTGCAAATCAATTTTCCAACACATCCCAACTAGTAATGGAGTTAGGCAGTAATGAATTATACCATTCAAGAGCATCCCCTCGAAGAGTTTGTAAAAATAATCTACATGTAACATTGTCCTCGGTGAGGTTGAAATCATAACATATACTTTTTAAATTAAGCAAGTGTTGCTCTACATCTTTTGAAGTATCCCCAAAGATTGTAGAAAAAATTTCAATAGAAATATCAGGCATTTGAAAATCTACTTCTAGTAGATTTAAAGGAGTTCTATGAAATTGCCTCCTTCTTTGGGCATTTGTTCCTTTTGCTAAAACTTTTAGATCCATTGATGGGCTTGGTGGATAATTTAAAGGAGCATCATGACATGAAAGAAACTCCTTGGAGGAATCAGAATATACATCTTCTTGAGATTTTTGAGTTTTTCCAATGGAGTTGTCAGTTAGTTCATTCTACCGAATCTTTTGTGCTTCTTGGGTCTTTTTGATGTCAATGCCACATCTTTCAATAATATTTTTATAAATCTCATCCATCTAGAACAAGCAACAATCTTCTTGAATCTTCTTTTCAAAACTTTGAACCATGGAGACTCCGGTTCTTCAATAAAATTTGAAGCAAGGCCTCAAATATCTTGAAAATAAATGGCTTCTCAATATGGTTGCCAAAAATGTTGATGTTTGAATCTATTAAGACCGAAATCACAACCTCACGAGGATATGAATCCCATTGTGTTTTTATAGAGGTGGTACTCCTCTTTGGTTGAAAGATATATCTGTGATATCTTGGATTAGGGAGAATGCTAAACAACAAACCCCAAGTCTTTATTGCTTGAATTTATTCAATAAAATAATTCTTCCATAACCTGATTTGATCTTTATGTGCAAGAAGTTGTTTTTAACAACACAAAATATTGAAGAGGGCTTCAATATCATAATTTCTTTCTGCTCGACATCATATATACAACCTTCTCAATTACATACAAATACATCCATATCTTCTTCACGAGAAATATGAGAGAATAATTTTGATCATCTCAAAGAATTTTAAAAGAGTATTGCAGTTAAAACATAAGAGAACTTGATAGACATACTTCAAACATCTCAAACTCAGAAATCCCAAGATCTGAAATATAATTAAAGTCATACCCCGAAGTAATTATTTGTGGAGTTTTATTCATGAAAGATATTCTTCATTACACAAAATCTCTGATAGTCATGTGGTTGTGAATACTCCATGATCATATAAGAAAATGTCTTTTGAATAATACAATAAGAACACTCAAGAATCTCAGCCTTGTGCTCAATTCATAGATTCAAGCATAAAGCTTTGAGAAAAATGGTGTAGAAGAAGAAAAAGAGTGGAGAACATGGAGATCTTTTTTCCTTGATTAGAAGCTTTCAATGCATATTGATGTATGTGTTAGCACTCTGTAAACTTCATTCGGCTGAGAAAACGAATAACAAAGGCAACCTACAAACCAACTTTGAGGCCGGAAACTGGCCTTTCCAACCTAGAGAGGGATCTCTATGAGACTTCGTCTCTGTACAAGGTATGGTTTTAAATTGTCGGCTAGATTTAACACTTTTATACAATATTTCTGGTTCTATTGGTGAAAGAAAGCAAGACCTTGGGCTATGGAGTCAATTTGAGAAAACAATATAAACAAACGACTTAGTGAATGAACTTGAGAGGATAAAGGATAAGTAAGCAATAGTCTTTCGGTTAAAAATCATTATGTGTGGCGAGAGAAAAATGCATGAAGCAACTCGGAGCACCGTTGAGGATGAATTCATAGTTCACTTATAAGGAACACAGTCGCCTAAACGACGCGAATCTAGATAACCGCGCAGTGAATTCTAGATTCAAAATCACGTTCCAATTTAGACAAAATATAGATATGAATATAAAGAACATAGGAAAGCAGGTACGCAAAGAGAGAGTACAATACATCAAACTACTACCGTTAGAATCTTTTCATTAGAGTTTGAGGACCTTTGCATTAAATTTCAATCGAATTCGAAAGCTACAATAAATAATCACTGTCTACACTATTTTTTGCCAACCAACCCCTTTTACATGAAAATGATCCCCATATATAGAAAAATAAAGTCACCCTTGGATTCTAGGGTGGAACTAATCTCTCCTAGAATCATGGATCTGATTTCTTCAAAAGAGAACAACAACTTCAACAGATTTACTAAAAATAGAAAACCTGACTTTGCCAAATCATAATCGTGACCGAAATATTCTTTACAATCATTGATCACGATCAAAATTCAACCATATGGTTGTGATAAGTCATCATGTGCATTGTTGGACACCCTGTCACCCCTGCACAACAAGTCTGCTATGCAACAGTAACATACAACAAAAACGCAATGGATTGTGCAACAAACTTGGAAAATAGGCATTAAATATGACATCATATCTCACGAATAAAAAATTATTTTTCAAAAATGAGAGAGGCTTTTGTAGGTAAGCTCATTATAAAGAAAAACCTCCCTCATTTTCTTGAAATTCGTCTCCGACTGGACGGAATACGTGTCGCAAAACATGTCTCAGACAGGAAATCATGAAAATTGAAAAATAGGGCTCAAAGATTCCTTCAAATCTCCCAAAATATGAAACATTTTTCAAATCTTAGAGAAGCTTTTATTATTTGGTTTGTCCTTGATAAAACACTCTCAGGGATTTTCAAAATTCCTCTCCAGTTGGTCAGAAAGTGATCTTGAAGTTGACTACTAAACCAGTCATTTGTGCAGCACGCCCTGTAGCCTGTGCACAAGAAAATCCTATGCCCGAAAACATCCTTTGCACGACAACATCCTATGCATGACGACATCCTCTATGCGAGAACATCCTATGTGTGACAACATCCTTTGCGCGACAACATCCTATGCGCGACAACATCCTTTACGTGACAGTGCCCTTTGCGTGACAACATCCCTTGCATGACAACATCCTTTGTGCGATAACATCCTTTGCGCAACAACATTCTTTACGTGACAACATCCTCTGTGCGATAACGTCCTTTGCATGACAACGTCCTTTACGCGACAACATTCTCTGCGCGACAACATCCTCTGCGCAACAACATCCTATGTGCGACAACATCCCATGTGCGACAACATCCTCTGCGCAATGTGCAACAAATTTTGTAGCGCACAGTTTCAAATGGAAATGGAAATAATAAATGATAAAGCTTTTTTTTGAAACTGACCCTTGGAGATGTTAGGTGATGTCAGGCATAAAAACAATGTTGGTGCTAATAGGCATGACTTTGCAAATTGCTGACAAACCTCTAACCTTAGCTATGAAAATCATGGTGCTAACAACTGGCTCCAATGGGGATGTTATCCTCCCTGTTAGGTAGCAAAGAACAGTAGACCAGGTGTCTCATCCCTTGGGTTGTTCCCAAGCCATATACTGTGATCTGCAACCTTTAATCTATTTCTCCACCAACTTATTTTGCAACTGAACTAAACCCAAACTGAAAATACAAATTGAAAAATGCTGAAAGAAATGCTCGCCATGCTGAGCTTATTCACGCCTACCTACCCTAACTGCTGAAAAAATTGCCAATCAAGTGAAATCAAAATGCCAATGCAACCATGCAAGCACTTTATCCACAGTTTGTTGTCTTCGCACATGCTTGCTCCAAAGCATGTTTACTGATAACTCATTCAAAAAATTATCTACAAATTCAAATCTCAAAAAATAAAAAAACATTGGGATTGTTTACCGCCTCAAACAAAACTGCAAATGGATCATAAAAAACATACATAAAACAACAATCATGTTTCACCCCTTCCACTACATCCTTGTTTTCATGTAGTTCAACCTATTGATTGCCACAAAGAGGCTGAACAATCTGTTGAGACTACTGGAAATAACAATCTTCTGATATAGAAGACAGTGTTGGCCAAAATGAAACCCTCGGTGGCAAGCAATCCATATCTAACATTGACGTTGATTGACCATCATCTTTATTTCCAAGCTGGTAGTTGATCATAGGCTGCAAATCTGAACTAAAAAAACCTTCCATGTAATCAACAACAGGGTCATTAAATGTATGAGAAGGTTGTTGGTCTTCCTCACTAATAACAATTTTCTCATGTAAAACAATGTTACTGTGAATGCATACAGACTTCCTTGCTTCCTCTGTTATCTCATGATTTACTTTCAACGATTCAAAAGAAGAAAAACATAATGGAAGATAATTTTCATTGGCAAGTCCATTGCTTTCTTCATATTCAACATCATGCTAGAGGATTTCTTATTTGAAACATTATAAACATTTTGCTTCGGCAATTTGAAAGAAGCAAAACACAATGGCAAAGCTATTTCACCTAATTCAAAAATTTCTTCAGTTTCTTCATTGTTGTCATATGCACATTTGTCGATTTCTTTGGATTGCTAAAAACAATCATTTTCAGATTTGGAAAGTGCAACTGCTTGTTCTGAAAAGTCAACTTCATAGTCATCATTGTACTCATCATACTTGGGTTTGCCAAAAATCTATGTAATGTCATCAAACAAGAAAATTGAGGTAGTGGCTTGTTCTTTTACAGGTTGATATGAAAATTCACATTTATGGTTGTCTACAAGTGCATACATAAAACAGTCTATTTCTTGCTCATGATGACAAAGATCGGGATGTAAATATGCTTCTTGTTTATGCACAATCTCATGTTCTTTTGCTGCACCATCGTTCTTTGTATTTGCAACACTATTTAGATTCTAATTTTGCGGCCTCTGACAAGCTTGAAGATTGCCTTCCACTTCCTTAGCATTATTGAACATCTATTGCAAAGACATAACCTCTCCATCAGAAGAAAAGATAAGTCTGATTGAAAGGTTGTTACATAATGGAACATGGAAGCAACTTCAACGGATTGGACTTCTTTAGTCAGTTTATAATAAAGACTAGCAAACCTCCTACTGAAATTTGAGATGGTTTCATCTTTCATTCTTCTCATGGCATAAAAATTTGAAAGGAGTAGATTCCATGACTTTCTCTCACCCCAAAATCTACAAAACGCTTCCCTCAATTCATCCCATGAGCTAATCGACTGAGGCTGCAAATGTTTGAACCGTGCTTTGGTATCTCCTTGTAAGGATCGAGAAAAGGCCCTCATAGACACATCATCATGTTCAATCTCAAAAAGGTCTATAAAATGCTCAAAGACCTAAATATGTTTTCGGCTGAATGTCCATCAAGCTCTCCATCGAACCTAGGAAGGTACTTATAATGTTTCAGAGGAAAGTCATGAAGGATGGAAGGCAATTTAAGAGGACTATATCTTTCTTGAATCTTGGAGGGTGTAGGATTAAGAACAGAAGGTACAAGCTCAACTTTGGTTTCATTAAGCTCACAATAATGATCATGAACGTCATATGGTTCAGAGGAAGGAGCTTGGTGAATATCGGTTATACAAGAAGGAGGTATATCTACAGTTTGTAATGAAGGATATACAAGGGTATATCTCTACGAGATAGATCATTGATGCGGAACCTAGTGCCATTGTTGATACCACCAAGCTCCAGCCCGGTGAACCATACGAGCCAAAGGAAGGTGAGCGCCTTTTCCATTCACAGATGTGGGTGAAATGCACCCCACTGCACTTCATCATTTATAGTGATAGCCAAAAGAACCTCATCTCAGTAGAGGTTGTCAAGCGGCTAGCCCTGCCACTAACGTCACACCCGTAGCCCTACACCATTGGATGGCTCCGCCAAGGAAGCAATCTCTACATCAGCCAACAGTGTCGAATCTCGTACGACATCAAGCCCTTCAAAGGCAAGGTATTGTGTGTTGTTGTTCCTCTTGAAGTTTGTAATGTTCTTTTGGGCCAACCTTATTTATGGAAACGTCATGTTCTATATGAGTCTAAGCCTCGTAGTGTCATTATTACTTTGGACAAGACATTATACAGGATACCCGAAGCAGTCCCACCTAGTTCCATTCACAGATGTGGCTGAAAGGCACCCCATTGCACTTCATCGTTTATAGCGGTAGCCAAAAGAACCTCATCTCAGCAGAGGTTGTCAAGTGGCTAGCCTTGCCACCAACGTCACACCCATAGCCCTGCACCATTGGATGGCTCCACCAACGAAGCGACCTCTACATCAGCCAATAGTGTTGAATCTCATACGACATCAAGCCCTTCAAAGACAAGGTATTGTGTGTTGTTGCTCCTCTTGAAGCTTGTAATGTTCTTTTGGGCCAACCTTATTTATGGAAATGTCATGTTGTATATGAGTCTAGGCCTTGTAATGTCATTATTACTTTGGACAAGAAATTGTACAGGATACCCGAAGCAGTCCCACCTAGTGTTATTTCCTTGATCTCTCCCAAGCAATGCAGGAAGGTCATCTCTTAGATCGGGAAGTCTGTCTTCTTCATGATTTGCTCTCAAAGTGAGTCAAAGATCATAGCCACATCTAGGACCTCTGCGGCCGACCTCTCTACACAGCAGAAGCAAGTGGATAAGGTCACAGAAGGATACTCATATATCTTCTCCTCACCTACCAGGGTACCTCTGCACTATCAAGTCAAGCATCCCATCGATTTGACTCCCGACACACCGCTACCTAATGGGCCAGTCTATTGTCGCTCTATGTTAGAGAATGAGTAGATCAAGTGGCAGATCCAAGAAATGCTCCACAAGGGGAACATCTATCCCATCTCAGAGCCTTGTGGGAGCCCAATCGTGTTGGTTCAGAAGAAATATGGGACCTGGCGGCTCTATATTGATTATCGTGCCCCGAATAAAATCACAGTTCGGAACCGGTACCTGATTCCCCAAATCGACAACCTCCTTGATCAGCTCACAGGGGCCAAATACTTCAGTAAGATTGATCTGAAGTTTGGATACCACCAGGTCCCAATAAAATAGACAGATGTATGGAAGACCGCCTTCAAGTGAAAATAAGGTCTTTTCGAATGGTTGGTCATGCCCTTTGGTTTGACAAATGCTCCAACAACTTTCATGAGGATGATGGACGGTATCCTACGACCTTTCACCAATATTTTTGTTGTGGTGTATCTGGATGACATCCTCATCTACAATAAGACTTGGGCAGAACACTTGTAGCATATTCAGCAGGTGTTGCACACCCTGCGGCAGTACAAGCTATATTCCAACTTGGAAAAATGCTCATTTGGCATGGACAGGGTCCATTACTACGCTACATCATTGATCAACATGGTGTGCATGTGGACCAAACCAAGATCCAGGTCATCTTAGACTAGCCAGCCCCAACCACACTCACTGATCTTTGAAGCTTCTTAGGCCTTGCTAACTTTTATCCCAGGTTCGTGTTGGGATTCTCCCATATTGCATGGGCCCTCAGCCAAGTAACCATGGGTGGTGCTAAGGAAAAATTCGTGTGGGGCATGTCCCAACAATATGTGTTCGATGATTTGAAGCAATGCTTTTGCTCAGCCCCAGTACTTTCATTATTGGACCTGCGACAACTTTTTAGATCGAGATTGATGCTTCACACTATGTTGTGGGTGTCGTTCTCACTCAACACAGCCACCCTGTGGCCTATCATAGTGAAACACTATCAGATGTTGTCTGTAAGTACCTTACTTACGACAAAGAAACGTACTCCATTGTGTAAGCCTGCCACCAATGGATACATTACATTCTTTGGAAGGAGACAGTCATCCACACTAATCATAAGTCATTGTAGTTCATGCAAACGCAAGTAAAATTGTAGAATGAACGCCATCAAAAGTGGTCCTCATACTTGCAATAGTTCCACCTCAACATCAAGTATAAAACAAGAAGTACCAACCAAGTCACGAATTGCCTCGGCCAACCTCCAGTCACGACACTCACCACGGTGTCAGACTCTTGCAGCCACAAGACCTTCGGATGGCCCCACCTCTATGTGATGGACCTTGACTTCGCCACAACCTACCAAATGTTGGGCGCAAACTCAGTTGTCGCTAATTTCCATCATCAGGATGAGTTGTGGTACCATCTAAGCCATATTTACATTCCATGAAGCAAGCAAGCGAGCGAAGTTGATTTGGGAAGCCCACTACAGTCGGGTAACAGGACACTTCGGTGTCGAAAAGACAGTGGCGGTGTTGTAGAAACATTTATGCTGGTCAAAACTTCGACAGGATGTCAGCAATTATATCAGGTCCCGCACTGCCTGCGCTATTGCCAAACCAACCACTAAGAAATAGGGCTGGTACACCCCTCTGCCTACTGATGATAGGCCATGGGAATCCATCTCAAAGGACTACATGTCGGGCCTTCTATCCACCAAGAGAGGAAATGACTCTTTTTTTTGGTTGTTTATCTCTTTTGCAAGATGGCGATTATGGTCACCTGCAAGAAGAGCATCACAGCAAAGGCCACTGCCAAGTTCTTCTTTGAACGAGTATGGATACATTTTGGAATCCCACAAACCATTATCTCATATTAGGACAGTTAGTTCCTCAGCACGTTATGGTCAAGCCTCTGATCATTGTTGGACACCAAGCTCACCAAATCCACTTCCTTCCACTCCCAGACAGACAGTCAAACTGAGGTCGACAATCGAATGATCGTGCATATCCTACGCATGTATAATTCCAAGCACCCCCGCACATGGGATGAGAGTCTTCTCTATGTTCATCATAGCTACAACTAAGCCCTACATATCTCAACCGGCCACAAACCCTTTCAAGTGGGGTTAGGATTCCAACCAGTGGGTTCCATGGATGTTGCACTACCCCTTGCGGCCACCTCGACCGACTCATCCCTTGCTCCAACTGAAGCTGAAAAAGCTACCTAGTTCATTGAGTAGATCCAACACATCCGCCAACAGGTTCATGATATTTTACAGAAGTCCAATGGAAAGTACAAGCAGCGCCATGATCAACATCGGGTACCACATAAGTTTCGGATGGGAGACAAATTTTGGTTGCACTTGCAGAAAGGACGCCTTATTGAGCCCCATCAGAAGATTTTCCCACTCTGTTATGGACCTTACACCATCACCAAGGTTGTGGGTCACAATGGTTTTGAGCTCAACATTCCCCCTTTTCTTGGCATGCACCCAATATTTAAGGTGGCTCTCCTTCAGCCATATTTCCCACCATTATTGGACACCTCAGAGATAGTAGAACAGTTGACACCAACATAGCTCAACCCTGACTGCATGCAACATGCATCTAGTGATCAAATTATGGACACACAAGTGAAAGGCCCTCGACAACAAAGGATCCATCTTTATCAAGTTGTCAAAGCAGGGCATCTCCTACACCAAGGCAAGTGGCTCACCTGGGGCCAAATTCAATAGAAATTTTCGCATCTGATGGGGGAACTCAACGCAATGGAGACCATTGCTTCCTAGGGGGGAGGATTTATCTAGATGGATTTTGGTGGCCTACCACCTACTCCAACTAGTTCATTTTCGCAATTTTCCAGTTTGGCAGTTTTTTTCTAGTTTTCGAGTCCCCGACTTTTGGGGCCATTTTGAGGCCCTAAACAATGTTTTTAAGGCTTGCCACAATTTAATTGAAGACGAAATCAGATTCTGACGACAACATGTGTAGTCCTCGAATAGACCTTTCCAATGGTCTATCATGCACCTAAAACATAGAACATATGCAAAAGTCATGACCCCGGAAAGTTGATGTACTAGCTTACCCCAACGGGGCCCACATGACTTTTGGCCATTCATCTCCTAGGGTTAGGTTTTTGGATGTCTAGGGTTTTGGCATTTATGTTTATTGTAAAAATGTATTCAGAGCCTCAGTGTACTCATCTTCTTACGAATGAGAGCAATCGTCACATCTGTTCTCAAAGATAAGTCGCCACCATTCCAACAAGCTTGTTTTCCGTCGCATTTTACAATTTCATCTTATTTCCTTATTGAATAGAAAGCAATTTTATTGTATCTCCGTTATTTTGTGTTACGCATCTTTTAAATAATAATTTGTATTCATTTCGTTCTGCTCATAAAATCTGCATCATCAACCCCCTTAAGTGGCCTTTACATGTTTCCTTGGTCTTTGACCTGTGTAACCATTGGCACGTGGCATCCACATGTACCTATGAAATTCCACCACCAAGGAGTCCGCTCCACGTAAAACCACCGTAGCCATCGCTCAGACTCTTTACAAGCACTCTTATGACTTACCTATATGGTGTCGAAGAATATTCTGTTTTGATGCCATTTTTTCAGAGCTATAACAATTTGAGCAGTTTCCTTGCTCTAAATCTAGTGTATGGAGGAATATAGTGTTCTCCTTAATGGATAGTCATGGGCGTAAATCACAATCTCCCAATAAATGATTGAGTTTGAGTCAGAACTTAAATTCCTCCCACCAAGTAGAATCCACTTGACTCATCCACCCTTGAGTAAGTGACACTCGTCCTGATATCCCTTCATCGAGATCACCCTTCTAGGTCATTGAAGGATTTCTCTGAAACCATTAAGGTTGCACTCCGAAAAATTCAATATTGAGCCGGCTAGGCTCGTGCTAAATCCATTCACCTAGACAACTGCGGACACGCTTCTTCACGTAGACGCTCCCCGTCGATTCTCATTCTTCCTACTCACTAGTGGGGCCCGTAATGATCAACGACTGGAATTTCAACCCTCCCATTCATGAATCTATGGCTTGTGCTTTTCTAACTTTGAGATATTTTCATCGAAGTTATTCTCACAGTACATGAGATTTCCTTCAAAAGTCTCATTCCGATAGGTTTGTTTTGGGGCCCTTCCCACGATGCTCAAGGAATCTTTCTGACATGACAACTATGACTAACCATTGATCAACAACCACGATCTATTCAAATCAACAGACTTGGTCCCTTGCCAACCAACACAAGGTTTACATAAATATAATTGTCTATTTAAGGACTTAGCCATTCTTCAAGTCCTACAAGACTCTCCAACTTAGAGTGAAGACCTCGTATGAGTTGCAGGCCCGTCAAACCAGAAACATATGGGGTATTTGAATGAGTATTAGTTTGTATTCATTCATTTTTATGATTAAACCAAGCATTAATATTCCTCATCATGTCGCTTACCTTATCGCATTCAGGTCATAGATTAAGTATACAAGCAATCTCTTGAACTCAAACATTCATATTTATATACATATACATTGACACGCAATTTTTCTATCCATAAACATTCCCACAAATCATTCACAATCAATTCAATATAGACGAATCATTTATCAGATAAGGGAGTGATCCAATCCAACTGACTAACAAAGGACACCTCTCCTCCCAACCTTATGCCTTGTTGTAGAGTCACTTCCTACAAGATTCCACCCCCGTGCCAAGCCTTGATACAACGAAGGAAATTGACTCAGCAGGGCTCCAAGTCTATGATGATCTGAGAAGGTTACTCTCCTTCTCCCTCTGACAAAGCAGATGTTGCCACTTCCTACTAAGATCAGGGACTCTACAGGTTTATCAACTAGTTTCTCAACTGGATTTCCTTTGCACAAGGGAGTCCCTTCTCTTCTTAATAGTCCCTCAATGACCTCCTTTTACCAATGTCAGTTTCTATCCAGTAAGCACCAAGTTGCAGCCCATTATTTCTCTAATTTAGGATTCGGGTCATCTCTGTCTAGGGTGATCATTCTTAGCTTGGACGGTCGTGGGCGTAAATCACAATCTCGAGATAGACTGTTGAGTTTGAGTCGGAACTTATTGTCCTCCCACCAGGTAGACTACAATCGACTCATCCACCCTTAAGTAAGTGACACTCATCCCGATATCTCTTTGTCGGGATCACCCTTCTAGGTCATCAAAGGATTTCTTTGAAACCATTACGGTCGCACTCTGAAACAGTCAATGTTGAGCCTGCTAGGCTTGAGCTAAATCCATTCACCTAGACAACTGCGGACACGTGTCTTCACATAGATGCTCCTCATCAACTCTCATTCGTCTGACTCACCAGTGGGGCCCGTAATGATCAACGGTTGGAATTTCATCCCTCTCATTCACGAATCTATGGCTTGCGCTATTCTAACTTCGGGATATTTTGATCAGGGTTATTCTCACAGTACATGAGATTTTCTCTGAAAGTCTCATTCCGATAGGTTTGTTTGAGGGCCCTTCCCATGACGCTTGAGGAATCTTTCCAACACGACAACTTTGACTAACCATCGATCAATGAACACGATCTATTCAGATCAATGGTTGTGTTCCATTGCCAGCCAACACAAGGTTTACAGGGATATAACTATCTGTTCAAGGACTTAGCCATTCTCTGAGTCCTACAAGTCTACCCAACTTAGAGTGAAGACCTCGTATGACTTGCAGACCTGTCACACCGGAAACTAATGGGGTATTCAAATGAGTAGTAGTTTGTATTCATTCATTTTTATGATTAAACCAAGCATTAGTATACCTCATCATATTGCTTACCTTACCACATTCAGGTCATAGACTAAGTATACAAGCAATCTCTTGGATTCAAACATTCATATTTATATACATATACATTGACACACAATTGTTCTATCCATAAACATTCACACAAATCATTCACAATCAACTCAATATAGATGAATCACTTATCTGATAAGGGAGTGATCCAAACCAACTAGCTGAGAGAGGATGCCTCTCCTCCCAACCTTAGGCCTTGTTGTAGAGTCACTTCCTACAACATGCGACCCCCATGCCAAGCCATGATACAACCAAGGAAATTGACCTAGTAGGGCTCCAAGTTTGCGATGATCTGAGAAGGTTACTCTCCTTCTCCCTCTAACACAACAAATGTTTACACTTCCTGTTAAGCTCAGGGTCTCTACAGGTTTATCAGGTGGTTTCTCAATTGGATTTCCTCTGCAAAAGGGATTCCCTTCTCTACTTAACAATCCCTCGGAAACCTCCCATTACCAGTGCCGGTTTCTGTCTAGTAAGCACTAAGTTGCAGCCCACCATTGCTCTAGTTCAGGATTTAGGTCATCTCTGTCCAGGGTGATCATTCTCAACTTGGACAAGCTTCTTATTTTTTCTAGCAAGCTATCTTTTTCTTTCTTGATCAACGCATCTGTCTTTTATGCTCTGTTGCTCTTTCCATTGGGCTCTCTTCTTTTTCTTTGTTCATCTATGTTTTTCCCATCTCTCTCTGTGTCTTTATGTGCTGATTTTTTCTGTCTCTCTCAATTTGAATCCTGTAGACGTAACCTACAATCCACCCTTTTTCAATTTGAAGGGGTAGTTTGTGGTATGTTCCTGTCATCCATTCAATTGGACATTGTTTCCATGCATGGGCCAATTGTGGTAGTCATTACTACCAAACCACCTTTATGACCTTCTCTTTAATGTTCACGTGGTCTCTTCCACCAGTCTAGTGTGTTGGTGGTGAAATCATCATGTTTGTAAGCACAAATAATCTTGTTGTGCAAGCATCCTATTTTCTTCGTTGAAGCATCTTGTCTTCATTTCACTCAACTATCCCATCAATCCTCTACTTCATCAATTTCTTCTGGTGTATCATGGCTAGTACATATCAAGGTTGTTTCCTCTTAGTCAGCAGTTTGGTGTTTATATTAAATCAAAACACAATTACATGCCTCATATTATTAACATATAAGATTTGTGCATAATTACAGTCTTAGGAGAAAACATGGTGTTACATTCCCCTCCCCCTTAATAAAACATCGTCCACGGTGTTTAAAACACCATGCCTTTTACAATTATATACTAAACAAAAATGGGTATGCCAATCTCATGGCATCTTCCATCTCCCATGTAGTTTCATCAACTCCAAAATGATTCCATTGCACCTTGACCTATGTGATGTCTTAGTTTCGAAGCATCGTTCCTTTCCTATCTAGAATGCATTTGGTTTCTGGTTGGAATTCTCCTTCTGGTTCCACTTGTATTACAGTCCAATCAATAATGTGATTAGAATCATGCACACATCTCTTTAACAAAGACACATGGAATACATTATGTGCTCTAATTGTAGGTGGTAAAGCAAGTATGTATGCTAATGGTCCTTTTCTTTCTAGGATTTCAAAGGGTTCGTAGTATCAGGAATACAACTTAGTGCACATTCCCATTTTCATGGAACTTCTCTTGGGTTTCACCTGGAGATACACATGGTCTCCTATCTTGAATTCTTTGGGTGTTCTCTCGCTATCAACATAGCTCTTATGTCTATCTAGGGCAATTTTCAGATTCTTCCTTATCTGAACCATGGCTTGCTCCATTTCCTTCAGTAATTCAGGTCCAAGTGTAACTTTGTCCACTAGACTATCCCAACTAATTTGAACTCTACACTTTCTGCCATACAAAGCTTCAAACAGACACATCTTCAATGATTATTGATAACCATTGTTTTATGCAAACTCTACCAAACGTGGATATTCTTCCCACTGCTTGGGTTTAACATGCATTTGTAGCATATCCTCTAGCATTTTGTTCACCCTTTCGGTCTGACCATTGGTTTGAGGATGGTAGGCTGTACTAAATGCCAACTGTGTCTCTAAACTTGCAAATAAGCTTCGCCATAAATTTGAGGTGAATTTGGTATCTCTGTTTGAAAATATGGTTTTGGGAAAGCCGTGCAACTTGAATATCTCTTTCATGAAAACATTGGCAATTTCTATGGCTTACAAGTAGACTTTATGGGAATAAAATGAGTTGCCTTGCTAATCTTATCCACCAAAACCATGATTGCATCATCTTGTTTGACCGTCTTTGGAAAAACTATGATGAAATCCATGGAAATCACTTCCAATTTCCACTATGGTGTTTGTATGGGTTGCAATAGTCCAGCAGGGTGTCGATGCCCGACCTTCCCTGTTGGCACTCTTGACACTTTAAGATATACCGAACAATGGCTTGCTTCATCTTAGGCCAATAATACAATTTCCTAATTGCTGTCACTATTTTTGGATAACCAGGATGATCGACGTAAGGCCTCTTATGTAATTCATCCATAATCAATTGCCACAGGTCTGTTGAATCAAGTGCATATAGCCTCTTGTTGTATGTCAACAATTTATCAACCCTTAGTTGATATCCTTCGTACTTCTCTTCCTTAGGTTCTTGCTACAACTTTTCCCTCACTAGGTTGAAGAACTCGTCTTTTGACAAGAGGGTCTTATTCTCTATTGAATGTTGGACTCACCTTCGGTTGTTGTTGCTAGGTGTATTGCCTGAACGCTTCGACTGAGCACATCGACTACTTTGTTTTCTTTTCCTTTTATGTGCTTGATTTCGAAGTCAAACTCATTGATTAATGCCATCCACCTGGCCTGTCTAGCATTCAACTTTGGTTGGTCGAACAAATACTTCAAACCACAGTGGTCAGTCATGAGGACAAATCTCCTCCAGAACAAGTAATGTCTCCACATCTTCAATGCATGTACAATTACGACAAGCTCTAAGTCATGGGTAGCATACCTATGCTCATGTTCGTTCAACTTTCATGATTCATAACAAACCACTTGTCCTTATTGCATGAGAATTTCGTCGAGTCCCTCATTGCAAGCATCTATGCAAACCAAGAAGTCTTTTTCTAGGTACACGATCCTTAAAACAGGGGCGTTGGTCAACCGTTGCTTTAGTTGTTGGAAACTATCTTCACATTCTGGTGTCTGCATGAATCTCTTTCCTTTCCTCTGTAGCCATGTAATAGGATTTTAGATCTTGGAGAATCCCCTGATAAACCTTCTATAATATCCAACCAATCCCACGAAGGACCTCACTTCCATCACATTTCTAGGAACTAACCAATCCATGATTGCTTTGATCTTCGCAGGGTCTACTGCGACTCCTTCCGTAGAGATTACGTGGCCTAGATATTGTATTTCCCTTTTAAATAAATCACACTTGCTGAATTTGGCATATAACCGGTGCTCTCTTAACACCTGTAACACCATTTTGAGATGTTCTCCATGCTCCTCTCGATTCTTGTAATACACCAAAATGTCGTCCACAAACACTAATACGAACTTGTCTAAGTACTTACTGAGCACACTATTCATTAAACACATGAATGTAGCCGGTGCATTTGTAAGTAAAAATGACACCACAAAGAACTCGTAGTGTTCATACCTTGTCCTAAAGGTTGTGTTGTGGATGTCTTCGTCCTTAATCCTAACTCGATGGTATCCAGATCTCAAATCTATTTTTGAGAAAATGGTAGCCCCTCTGAGCTGATCAAAGAGATCATCTATTATGGGAAAAAGGTACTTGTTCTTTATGGTCATATTGTTCAGTTGTCGATAATCRATACATAACCTTAAGGTTCCATCCTTCTTCTTTACAAACAKGGTTGGTGCTCCCCACATGGATACACTCGGTCTAATGTAACCTTTATCCATCATTTCTTTCAACTGCATCTTTAGTTCCACAAACTCYGGCGCACTCATTTTGTAAGTCACTCTCAATGTTGGCACTACTCYCGGCATGAGATCAATTGAAAAGTCAAGGTCTCTTTCTGGAGGTAATCCAAGCACCTCCTCTAGAAAAATATCCCTGAATTCCCATAACACATGATGGTCTTCAACCTTCAACTCACCATTTTCTATTGAATTTAGTACYTGTATAGCATACAAAGGACACCCTCTCCTGCTATACTTCTTGAGTTGTAACACTCATATTTCTCTCACAAAGAATTGCTTTCGAATGCCTTGCCAAATTCTTGCATTGYCTTCCTCATCTTCGCATTCTAGAGTTTTCTCATAGCARTTCAATTTTGCCTTATTGGTGGCTAACCAATCCATTCCCAATAATACGTCATAAGAGCCAAGGGGTAGAACATTCAGATCCGCGTGGGTCTAAAATCCCTCGATCCGAATTGGACAGGCTTCAACGACCTCCACCACTTTCCTCTTTGTTCCAGTGGCTGACTGGACTAACCATGCCTTAATGTGTTTCTTTCTATGTAATGAACATGCCTCAACTACTAGAAGTGAAACATAACTAAGATTAGATCATGCGTCAATTCAAATAGATATTGGTTTTCCAATAATGTTACCTTCCAATTCCACTACAGAAGCTTGGTGGTTTGCTTATCGATTTTCCACCGCCGCGTAGATTCTCAGTATGCTCCTGGCTACATCGTTGACTATAGCATCCCCCTGTACATTATACACTCTTTTACTATAATGTTTTATGTGGGGACAATCCCTTAATAGATGTGGCTCTCCACATCAAAAACATTGCAAAGGTCCTTTCTTGGTTTCCTCTGCTCTTTCTTTTGCCTGGTCCACTGGCTTATTCCTACTTTGGGACGAAAAAATTTGTTGATGCACGCTCCTGCTGAGCTGACCCGATTGTGCATCCTTCTAATAATTCTTGTGGGGAAAAGGCTTAAATTTTTTCTTCTAGAATCCACTCTCATCCCTTCTCTTTCGGTCCTTAGGAGACTCATGCTTGTGCTTAGACTCATCGTAGCAACATTTAGCATTCTAAATGGTGTCTTCTAGTGTCTTGGGTTTGTCAAATTTAATTCGATTTTGGTATGACTGTGGCAACCCATTGAGAAAACGTTGGATCTTTGACTTCTCATCCTTAAGGTAGGGAATATACCTCAAAAATTCCATAAATCTTTTTGCATACGCCTCCAAGGTAAGTTGCCCCATCTTAAGCTCATAAAATCCCTTTATCTTGTCATCGTAATACTTTTCAGACAGGTAAGCCTTGCGAAAGTATCTTTAAAATTGTTTCCAGGTTAACTTGCTTTCCTCTGTCCTTTTGATTTCCTCGAGATCTTCCCACCAAATGGAAACCCCGCCATTCAAGTTAAATACTGCAATCCTTGCATTGGTATTGTCTAAGTAGTTATGTACTCAAAAATACTTTTGCAAGTTGAATACCCATGCTTCAACCTCCTCTCTTTTCTTTATCTCACCATCAAAGGTAGGCAGCCTAGCCTTCTTGAATTCTTCAGTTAGAAAACTCAAAGATTTCTTCCTCTTTTTCTTCTTAGAAGTACTGGAATCCATGCCACTATTGGGTTGTCTTGCTAGATTAGTCTCCTAATCAGAGGACTCTATGGAATTACCTCCACTCGATCCACTTTTCTTAGAGCTTCGTCATTTTCTTTTGGAAGAACTCCTTCCCGCATATCTGTGAGCCAATTAGTGCTTTTGAGCATCCGAAGGGGTTTTCAACCTCTCCGACTGTTGTAGGTTGGAATTTCCAGGACCTTGTTGCAGATGCTTTTGAATCTCATACAGTCTTTGCAATAGAACTGCATTCAACTCTGCCTATTTGTCATGGCCCCTCATTATTTGCCTTCAGACTTCTCACCGTGGCCATCTAATCTGGAGGGGTTTCCCTATCCCTCCAGCCGTCAGACTCTTCATCTCCGAGGTCCATGAGGTCATCCATATTGTATTGTACCATTCCCTTCCGTGAGTCTTTTCAGTTTTTCCTATGTGTTGAAACAACAATCATCAGTAGCATTGCATGTTAATATTCTAACTCGGGCATTTAAGATAACCTAAGTTCTTCCCTCTCTTTTTTTTTAACAACCTTTTGTGGTTGCCTAGAGTTTGAAAACTGCTCTAATACCACTATGGAATGTACCCAACTACCAAAGCTGGTCACTTCATGCTAAAAATCCCTCTTTATCATCTTTATAACATACTCGACCCCCTTAAGTGGCCTTTCTACATCTCCTTGGTATTTGACTCGTGTAACCATCGGCATGTGGCATCCACATGTACCTGTGAAATTCCAGCACCAAGGAATCCACTCCACGTAGAACTGCCAGAGCCATCACTCAAACTCTTTACTAGCACTCTTATGACTTACCTCTAAAAATATAGTATCGAAGAATATTCCCTTTTGATGCCATTCGTTCGGAGCTAGAACGATTCGAGCAGTTTCCTTGATCCAAATCCAGAGTATCGAGGAATATACCCTTCTCCTTAATGGACGGTCATGGGCGTAAATCACAATCTCTCGATAGACAGTTGAGTTTGAGTGGGAACTTAAATTCCTCCCACCAGGTAGACTCCACTCGACTCATCCACCCTTGAGTAAGTGACACTCGTCCAGATATCCCTTCGTCGGGCTCACCCTTCTAGGTCATTAAAGGATTTCTCTGAAACCATTACAGTCGCACTCTGAGATAGTCAACACTGAGCTGACTAGGATCGTGCTAAATCCATTCACCTAGACAACTGTGGACATGCATCGTCACGTAGACGCTCCCCATCAACTCTCATTCTTTTGACTCACTAGTGGGGCCCGTAATGATCAACGATTGGAATTTCATCCTGTTGGGCGCAGACCTAATCTAGAGAAAAGGCTATTTTTGGGAAGAGGAGCATAAAAGGAGAAAAGGACAACTAGAAGGAAAAGCAACATGTGTAAGGGAAGTAGGCGAGGCACACATGCAAGGAAGACCTAATGACGTCGGGGTTACAGTTTTTGTAATGTATTGTAATGGTTGATGAGCCAAGAATATAAATAGGTAGTATGTAGAGGGATAAAGGGGTCCACACAGAGAAATAGAGAGGACGAGAGCACATAAGGGATGGAAGAGTATTGTAAGAACTGTACAAGTCAGTAGCTGGTGAGATAGGGAAGTGGTGAGCCACTCGATCTCGAGGGTTAGATCGCAGGCCGAGGAGCCTGGTGTGATCTAGTCAGCCTCACAGAGATCAGTGAGCCTCTTGAGAGGGTAAGATCTAAGATTGTAAACACGCGTGGTGTGACATATTACTAAACCATAATAAAGAGCCTGAGAGCCATAACTTTGTGGACGTAGCCTAAGAGGGGGTGAACTGCGGTAGCAGTTGTGTTATGTGAATGAATGTATGTGTCTTTATTGTTGTTAAATGGTGAATGTTAGATCAATGAATTAACTGTTTAGATCTGGTATTTCACATGCATGAATATAATGAATGTTATAATCAGATGTTAGACTAGATCAATAAAGATTACAAGATACAACCGCAGATCTCCAGTCATTCCCAGGTTGCAAACACCTGAGTATTGCAGCCACCCACAAAACTATCTTGGATGAGACTGCGCAGTACACTCTATGTGTTGCGTTGCCTTCTGGTCTACCAGAGGGGCCGATAGTTTTAGAGGGATTTTGTTGGGAGCTTATCAAATCTGAACTAGGGTCAATCTATGATAGTAAGGTAGGATCATAATAACCCATAAAGATCCTAAATAGAAACAACAAAGACCAACAAAGGGTTAAATCCAACAAATGGTTTTGTTGTTGGTTGATTGGAACAAGATGGGATTGAGTGAATGAGACCTGATGAAGACACGTCAAAAGAATGACAGACCGGATGACAAGACGTTGAGAGAATGATAATTTAAAAGGGGATGTTGAGATCGTGGAATGCAACGAAGGCAGAGATAGAGAGTTGGTTGAAAACAAAGGAGCTGGAGTTTGCGCAAAAGGATAATAGAAACCCGAAGTTGACACCGTGCAAATATCTGGACAAGTATGTATTCAACAACTTGCATGAAGTATTTTTCTGTGATTTCCTGCATGTGTTGTAGGAGTGGATAAAAAGGTTAAAAGACAACCATCCCACAAATAGGATAAGACAACTAGAGTGGAATCCTGAAGAGATCATGCAGTTACAACGAGTTGATAATAATTTTACGCATGTAGTAGATTTCTGGTTAGACAACATTGTTGTAGGATTTATCATTGAATTTTTAGTAGATACAGCGAAGTCTTGCAGTGCGGTAGAACAAGAGCTCTCGAAGGGACCTCTACGTAGGTACATCAGTTCGTTATATACTTCTATCAAGATATTAAAATATAACAAAGGTGTAATGACAATGCAGTTAGACAAGTAAACTTCCCTCCGTGCATGGGGGAAGGGGGGAAGCATTGATAGGAAAAGGAGGAATGGAAGGAGAAAGGGATAAAGGAAAGAAGGAGGAGGCTTTGGACCCAATTATGATGGACGAAGACCAGATCAAGCGGATCATGGTAACAACTGGAAAAAACGCGCAGTGGAGTACCCTACCAATATAAGGCGAACACCAAGAAGAAAGTCGTAGCCACGAGGGAAGGCTTGGAAAGTGATGAAGAAGAGGTAGAGGATCTCCGGGTTGTGGAGCAAATTGAGGAGATCCTATGCGTGACGTATGAGAGGAAGATGAGAGGTCCAAGAGCGGGAATAGATGGCAACACTCCTATCCATATCAATGTCAGTGTGGAACCCATAAACCCATGTGTGACTAATACACCAAGAAAAACACAACCATTTAGACAACCGGATTTCGGGAGAAGGAAGACAGTGGGAAGTACATATCACAAGGAACAACGACTGGGGGAGCCAGTTCAGAAAGCATTGGTCAAGTATCTACACCATGCGGAGGTAGTAGTTCAGCATTCAGGATGGCAGGACATGATCCCACCACCAGGTTACCAAAATTCAAAGGAGAGGCGTCGGAGGACCCTGCGAAGCATTTGTTCATTTGTGAAAAGATCTGGGAAGCAAAACAAATCACAGATGAGGACACTAAAATTGCGCAGTTAGCCATCACGCTAAGAGATCGCGCACTAGATTGGTACATGATTTTAGCTGCAAACACTCCACTAGGAAAAACCAGGATGATTGGAGATATCAAAAAGCTCTTGATAAATGAATTTTAGAAGCCTAGTTCAGAGGATCAATACATGAACAAGATGATAGAGATTAGACAGAAACCAAGAGAATATGTATGGGAGATTGACTAGAGATTCAAACGATTGAAGGGAAATCTAAAGTACGTCATGACAGATATGCAACATAGGCTTTTGTTCGTCAATTCATTGCTACCACACTTGAAATACCCTTTGCGACAGCAGAAGTTTCAAACACAGGCAGAGGTCAGCCCTATAACTGGAAGAGAACCAATATCAGAAGATAGAGCCAACCATAGAGGAGTTGAAAGAGGATCTAAATAACTTAACATTCTAGCTAAACCAGAACAAAGATAAGGACAAAAGAGAAGTTGTTTGGTGTACCACATGTAGAACAAAAGTACACCATAAGAACAAATGTCCAACATTTGCGCAGTACATGGCAGCAGGAATGCCAAACCTGTTGCCAACGAGAGGACTATGGTGTGAAATATGTAAGAAACAGGGGCATGATCCATACCACTGCCCAAAGATGCAGAAGTACTAGACAGTACCTAAGAGTTCATATTGCAACTTTTGCAATTCAGTAGGCCATGATGACAAGGATTGCAAGACCATGGACCTGATGAGGGAAAGAACATCGAATGCTTACAGAGTGTAGGCAGAAATGATGACCAGGCAAGCCACGCCACAGTTTAACCAAGTACTAGCCTCGTATAACACTACGTAGTAGCAGTATAACACTGCGCAACAACAATAGAACATTGCGCAGTCGTAGTACATTACCGTGCAACCACACTATAATCACATGTAGTATAACCAAGCGCCTTAGTACAATGCACCACGAGGGGATCGAACTAGCTACAGAGGTGGAGGAAGACTAGGAGGATGCTTTGGAAGAGGCAGAGGACCAGTGTTATGCCACAACTGTCAACATCTAAAACACTATGCAAGAGAATGTCCACTTCCACCTGCGACTTGTATGTATTTTCGCGCATCAGATCATGACACGAAAGAATGTCCCACAGTATTGGGGAAGATCCAGGAAAAGAGAAATCAAAACAATCAGAATGTTCAGTGGATTTCGGCGGAAGAAAGGGATGAAGGAAGAAACATCAACATAGTTACGAGAGGAGGAGTTAAGACAAGAAACGATGCAGTAAGACAAGATCCAGCACAACACCAATGGGTGAAAAAGAATGTCGAATTGAAGAAGCAGTTTGATGCGTAGAAAGAAAAGGAAATATTCAAGCAGGCTAGAAAAGAATTCGTGAAGCCAAACATTGTATCGACATCAACTATGCATCATAATAAGGAAGTACCAGTGTACAAGATGCCTCCATCACTGGATCACACCAAAGAAGCACAACCCCTGGGACAAGTAAGTACGATTAAGGATTTTTTGTAATCCTGTGTTAAACTACTAAATGATCCATCATCTGTTAAAGTATTACAAAATATGCTAGAGAGATATAGCATAGAGGCAGAAGGAAAGCTAGAACAAAAAACAATTAATCATCTGCATAGAAGGAGGAGAACAAACAGAGAATTCAGATTGAACGCCAACATTGGATATTTCAACATGGGAGATATTATACTGGATATAGGATTCGAAGTAAATGTATTACCCAAGAAGACATGGAAATGTATGGGAGAACCCACATTAGGATATTCCCTTGTTCAACTAAAACTAGCAAATCAACACAGACTTCTACCAATTGGCAGACTAAAAGCAATGACGATAGATCTCGATGGAGTGCGTTCTAAAGCTGATTTTGAAGTAATAGAAATAGTGGATGGCACAACACCTTATCTTTCATTGCTTGTATTGGATTGGGCATTTGACAATTAGGCCATAACCAACTTAAAGATGAGGAAGATGACATTCGAGTCAGGAGAATACAAAGTCATTGCGGCATTGGACCCATTTGAAGGGGATAGGTTTGTAGAACCTACTTGCTTGGACTGGGACGAAATTAACCAGTTGTACATAACAACTGTGCGAGAAGAATATTATGTGAACTCAACTGCAGATGGGGTACTCAGTTGGAGAAGCATCACCTCATGTGCGTCAGACTTAGATACAGACTTAGAAACTTGGAAGCATAGGTTACACGAACTTTCGACAAGAAGATGCGCAAAAATAGACCGCGCAGTAAGATGGGTAGGTAAAAAGATAAGGGGACCTCCCAGATTCAATGGGGTGAATGACTTAGAAGCATTCCTAATATGATACAAAGATGAAGTGTTAGAAAACTAGAGGCTCTTAGCCCTGGATATAACACTCAAGGCAACACCTGCAAGATGGTGGGGTGCGCATAAAGAAACAATCAAAGACTGGTACCAATGTAAGCGGTTACTGCGCATCAGATTTGGCGCAAAACAGAGAAGCAACCAACTACAGAAATATGACGGACATGGGGCACCAACAGAACACTTGGAGAAGTGAAAAACGCTATGGAGGATAACACCACCAGAGGAATGGCCTCATCATTTTGTTCACACATTAGAAGGGATTCCAACAAACTGGTATACAGACCAGGAATTATGCAGAGGAACTACAAACTGGATAGTATTACAACAAAACTTTACAGTCACTTTCTCATTTGAGCATGAGAGCCCCAACATATACTCAACACTTAAACAAATCAGATGGGTGATATTCATTAAAGAACTAGAAGTTGAACTCATGACAGAAGAACAACAACAAAATAGACAGACAGTAAATGAACTACTGTCATGCTACCATGTGCAGGAAGAAGCACCAGACGAAGATGACCCATGGAACATTCAAATTGCGGAGGTTGAAGGTGAAAGAGAAATGGAAGGCCCACCTCTGGAATTAGAAGTATTTGGTGTGCCGATCAAGGTGAAGAAAGTCAACATTGGGACACTTGAGAATCCCAAAATGGTCAGCGTTGTAGACTACTGGGATGAGCAAACAATGGAAACTATAATATAGTTATTGCGCGAGTACAATGACCTGTTCCCAACAACGTTCACAGAAATGAAAGGCATAGTAGGAGAGCTAGATGAAATGAAGATAACTCTTAGATCTGAGATGAGACCGATAAGAAAAAGACCATATAGATTGAATCCAATATATAAGCAAAAAGTGAAAGCATAAATTGATAGCATGTTGGAGGCTGGAATCATAGAACCTGTCGAGGAATCTGAATGGATAAGCCCTATGGTAGTTCAACAGAAAAAGCAGGGAGGGATAAGGATATGTGTCGACCTGAGGAAGTTGAATTATGTGTGCCTACATGACCCGTTCCCTACTCCTTTCACATATGAGGTGTTGGAGAACGTAGGAGGACAAGAAGCTTATTCCTTCAATGACAGATTCTCAGGCTACCATCAGATCAAGATAGCCCCGGAAGATAGATACAAGACCACTTTTTCCACAGAATGGGGATCCTACCAGTACACAGTCATGATGTTTGGACTGAAGAATGCACCAACAATATTTTCCAGAGTAGTCATAGCTGCATTCAATGAATTCATCCACCAGTTTCTAGAGGTATATCTGGATGATTGGACGATCTATAGTCTGTTGAAAGACCATGTAGAGGTGTTGAGGTTGATGTTAGAAAGATGCAGGCAGTGTCATATATCGTTAAACATCAAGAAGTGCATCTTCGGAACACCCTTTGGGATACTATTGGGCCATATGGTATGTAAACAAGGCTTGTTGGTAGATCTTGCCAAGATTGCAGTAATTGTTAATCTACCACCACCAAAATCAGTATGTCACTTAAGAGAAACATTGGGACACACATGATACTATAGGAAATTCATAAAAGGATATGCGCAGATCACTGCACCAGTGGAGAAATTGCTAAGAAAAGACATCAAGTTTCAGTGGAATGATCATTGTCAGCGAGGATTGGACACCCTAAATGAGAAGATGGTAACCACACCAATACTAGTCTTCCCAGATTGGAAAAATACATTCCATGTGCATGTAGATGCATCAACCATAACACTTGGAGCTATTCTAACACAACCAAGAGTAGGAGAATTTGACCATCCGATAACATTCGCTAGCAGAAAACTGTCAAAATTAGAGCAGAATTACAATACCATTGAGAGAGAAGGCTTAGCTATGGTCTATGAGCTTCAGAAGTTCAGACATTACTTATTGGGAAAACATTTCAAGGTGTTTACAGACCATTCAGCTCCCAAATACCTTGTCAACAAGCCAATGTTGGGGGGGAGAATTTGTAGATGGTTATTGTTCTTCCAGGAATTTGACTTCGAAGGGATAGTCAAACCAGGGAAGTTGAATGCAGGACTTGATCACCTGTCAAGGATCACTAATGGAGAGGAACCTATGAATCTAGAGGACAACTTTCCCAATGCATAGTTATTTTCAGTCCAAGTAGCAAATGAATATTTTGCAAACATTATTCAATACCTCAGTACAGGGACTGCGCCACAAGAATTCAACACCGGGTAGAAGAAAAATTTGGTAGTCAGGGCTTCAAAATATCAATTGATTGCAGGACACTTATACAAGATGGGTGCAGACAACATCTTGAGAAGATGTGTACTAGAACATGAAAGACCTAGGATTTTAGTAGAAGCCCATGAGGGAATAGCAGGAGGACATTATGCAGGCAAAACTACCACGTAGAAGGTATTGTGCGCAGGAATATGGTGGTCGACTGTTCACAGAGATTCAAAGGACTACTGTCATAGATCTGATGTATGTTAGAGGGTTGGTAAACCGAATAGAAGGGATGAGATGCCCCTGAGACCACAAATAAACTTACAAGTATTTGACAAATGGAAAATAAATTTCATGGGACCAATTAACCCACCAACAAAAAGGTCAGGAGCGAGGTATATCATTACTACGACATAATACTTAACAAGATGGGCAGAAGCAACACCAGTAAAAGATTGCAGCGCGGAGACAACAACACACTTCTTATTTGAGCAAGTGATCACGAGATTTGGATGCCCAAGGATTTGGATGAGTGACCAAGGCACTCACTTCATTAATAGCCTTATTAAGGTGATGACCGGGGAGTTTGAAGTTTATCATCAAAAGAGTACACCATATCATCCTCAAGCAAACATAATAGTGGAAGCTTTTAATAAGATCCTTGAAAATGCACTCACACAGATTTGCAATGTTAATCGGGACGATTGGAACTTGATCCAGGTGGATATCGGTGGCCACCCACCTTTTCCGATTGGCTCAAAATAGTTTTCTGGCAATTTTGGCAATTTACTATTTTTAGCAGGTTTTAACTTTCAGGGCCATTTTGAGGGCCTAAATGAAGGTTTTTTGAGATCGAGGTTCTCAATGATAGTTGAAGGCATGATTGAGCCCCCAAAATGAATCTCCTCTATGATACCTTTCCAACGAGCTATCACACGCCTAAAACAGAGATCATATGCAAAAGTTACGACCCCGGGAAGTTGATGTACTAACTTACCCAAACGGGGCCCACATGACTTTTGGCGCTTCATCTCCTAGGGTTAGGTTTTTGGATGTATATGACTTTTGGCATTATTGTCTATTGTAAAAAGGCCTCTAGAGCCTCATTGTAATCATCTTCTCACGGATGCGAGTAGCAACCACATCTCTTCTCAGAGATAAGCTACCAGCGCCCTAGCTAGTTTATTTACATTCTGTCTGTAAGCATATTTCAGTTATTTGTTATTAATGAAATGAAGTCTTATTTCCGCTGCATCTCTGCGTTTATGTGTATTTCTGTATTTCATTGTGTTCCTACATAAATCCGGATCAGTGGTATCAGAGCGGTCTGCTCATTCTCGATCCTTCTTTGCATGTCCC
>ML820018.1:123173-146221 GCA_009831015.1 Picea engelmannii | reverse complement strand
GTAGGACAACTAAGACTAGTGCCTAAGATTGGGAAAGGGGTCAACTAAGTTAAGGGGATGTTCGTTACAAGATAATTACAAGTTACAAATATTACAACAAGATAGATGAACTAGATACAAAAGAATATGTGATGCATACAAAGCTGAACTAAACTAGATACAAGATACACAGAAAGAAAATATAAGATATACAAATTCAAACTAAGATAGATACAAGATATACAATATACTAACAAATGCTTGAAATGTGCAGGAAAAGAAGATATTCAAGATGAAAAGACCATCAACACATCAAGCCAAGCATGCTCACTGTTATTGCACAATTTGTAGCAAGGATAAAAGGCTAAAGGTTGAAGAGTCAAACTGGCGTAACAGGAACCAATCCCACCCAATGTCACCACAATGGGATGGTTCTTTCTGTTTAGGGTGGTAAGGCCCAGGAGAGATGTCCCCGGTGACCTGGGGTTTTGAGAAGGCAAAGGATTATAAGACAAGGATAATTTCCCCCCTCACAAGTCACTACCGAGCAGATAGTCCGGCTAAACAACCAATAATAAAGTAAAACCCACAAAGACATACACCTGCCTGAGACAAAGCAACAATCACTGATATATGCAAGCTTGCTCAATGGGTTAGTACTTCATATAAATTAATGACTATCTGATACACATATAAGCAATTTGATAATAAATATTGTCGAAGTCAATATTTATAAAATAGCAATGAAAAAATTATGTCACTTCTTCAATAAATGTTTGAACAATATGGCATTCAATGCAACAAATCAATACTTAATTCAATTAATGCCTTTAATCACCATTCAATTTCTTATAAAGAAAACGTTTAGTTGCACCAATGATATTATAGCTAAAGATGACGACATCAATAGTTTAGTTAGGTTAGTTTCTAGGCTAGGGTTAGTAGTTAGGGTTTGATTCAAGTTTTTGAAAATGATTGTGATCAAGTTCACTTCAAAGCAAGAGGTCTTTAGATCAGTGCCTTAGGGTTAATGGAGTCAAAAGTGAAGGACACAAGAGCTGAAGGATCAGGATAGTACGACTAAGGACTAGAGGGAGAAGCTTTGAGGTGTTGCTAGAGCAAGGCCTCAAAGTCATAACCCTAGGGGAGAGAGGCTCACCTTGGTGTAGGGGAACTAGGCCTCGATGCTCTCTCCTCCTTTCTTAATTCAATGGCAATCAAGAGGGTTTGATGAAGAGGTTGTAGCAACAAAGTTGCTCCAAGATCTTCAAGAACCAAAAGCAGTGAAGCAAGATGACAATAATGAGAGAAAGAGAGAGGGAGATGGAGAGAATTTGGTAGCATAACAATATTGTGAAGAATGGTCATGATTGAGGGAGGGGGGAGTTTCATTTATAACAATGAGAGGAAGAGAGACCCTTCATGGATCTTTGACAAATGTCAAAGACCCAAGCCACAAGACAACTCATGGAGGGGTGGCGTGAGCTTTTAGGGTAGGGGCGAATTTGTAAGAGAGTGAGTGGGATGGGTGAAGTGGCCTCATAGAGGAGGCACATTGGTTGAAGGAGAGGCCCACGCTTTCATTCCATCTTTGAATGAATGAGATGTTTCCATCTTCTACGTGAGATCCTTTCCACTTTATTCAAGAGATAAAGCATCAGTCAATAAAGAAAGGGTGAGGGATACGTGAGGGTTGAGTTGGAGTGTGGAAGGAGTGTGGAGTCCACACTCTTGAGTGATGTGCAAGGAGGAAAGGCGTACCTCATAAGGAGGGGCCCTCAACCCATAATTAAATGAGTTACCAAGTAAAAGCGTGGAGTGGGGATGCATTCCCTCAAAGGGGGCGCAAGTCTCAAGGTAGGAAAAATTAAAGAGTGGGTAATAAAGGGTAGGTAAGGTTAGGAAGGGTTAGGTGGGGTCACTCTCATTAATTATCACTTTACTTCACCTTATTTGACTAATTATTACAAAATTTTGACATTTTCCCATGTCTGGGTTAGCAATTAAAATTGCTGTTAACTGACTAAGACTCCTAAGTGGACAAAACCCTAACAAAACTTGTCCGACTGAGTTGAAACTTGGTCCAAGGGTGTAGGGGGTCTCATTACCTTTCTTTTGAGTATAAATACCCCTACCAAAAGCCCAGGGACCTAAGTTTTACATTAATTATCCAGAATTAATTTAATTCCCAACCTTAGGAAAAATTAATTAATTAAAAAATACCTAGCTATAGTCGACTAAAATCACGAAACTTGGCATGCTGTCTTACATGGTCATTTACATCGTTCCTAAACACTAGCTACCCAAGAATGACTTCATTAGAATACCTTTCACCACTTTGGAGGATTTATTGTTAGTGGGAGTGAAAAACTCAAGGGAGATTAACCTGACTGGTTAGGCCAAATTAACCTCTTGAGGATAAAAAACACTCAGTGAAAGGAACTCTCCTAAAGAAGAAATCCTAAGGCAACTGACCTAACTCTGATCCATGTAGACCTATTACATTATAACCCACGCAGGGGTGCGGAAATCCCGCTTACAAAACTGTGTGCTGGAGCAAAAATTGCCCTGTAGAACCAAAAAGTCTTCGACTTATTTGCATCAACAGATGCATATCTTCATGGTACATGGAGTTGATCCCCTAGTTGAATAGGCGGTCAACATCTGGCTCCACATGGGGACGTGTGTTCGATCTTCTCACATGGGACGGAGAGCATACGAGAATCCAGCATCTACAAGAAAGTGCTCACCAATATCCAACATAAGCATACATATATATCAAATGAATAAATAAAATGATATAAACAACATTTACATAATGAAATAACTATTGTACAACATCATTAATTACAAAATGAATCTATGATACAAAAATAATTCTAAGTACATATCAAAATAATGAATAAAATAATACAAAACTGAAGTAAAAGAGAAGGGTTAGAGATACGTTACAACCGTCCATGCACTGGATGGAATGAAGCCACAAGTGTCTTAAACATCCTTGTCCAGGATGACTCACAAAAGATCCCTTCCCAAGTTTTATTAACTTGGAATTTTTCGCGAGAAAGAACCAACCAAGAATCATGTTCCTTCTTCCCTTCAACCAAATACTGGAATATGACAAGCCGTGTAAACTTTTAATACTTTATTGCTCATGACTGCCAAGGTGGAAAGCCAACCAATACTCATATTGATATGACATTGATAAACTGAAGTTGCCTTCCATTTTCCCATTATTTTGTACAAAGTCCTCTTTTGGCTGAGAGTTCGGAAATGAACATGTCAATGGAACCATTATATAGTTTTCCTCAAGGTTGTCAAGGTTCTCCTTCAAAGAGATCGGTTCCTCGGGAGGAGGGCGGGGACTTGAATTATCTAGATATTCAACACTTTCAAACTCAAATTCCTTTATCTCCTCAACATAAATGACTGACTCATCCATGGATTCATCCGGAATTTCCCCATGAACTTCCTTATCTTTTTCACTATGAAGCTCAGGTTCAAGGGGGTCCGGATATTCAATATAAGTCTTTGTAAAGTCAGTTTCCATGATTTCTAATTGATCTTCCATGGCCATAAATTGTTCATTCATGGCTTCACACTGTTATGTATGGGCATACTGCATGTTCAAAATGATACCTTTAATCTCCTCAATGGCATCTGGTGGAGAATCAACCTCTATGTTTGAACTGATTGTTTTTATATCTGGAAGATTCTTCCTCTTCCATTTTTCAATAAAATTATCAACCAACTCATTGTAAATTTCATCCTGATCATCCCCAAATCTTTCCAAAATGTCATGCAGAAAATCCCGTATGGTCTTGATCGAATTATCTTCATGAAGAAGAAACCAATCACAAGCACTTCCCTGACCCTCCAAAAGAGTCCAGGAAAACAATATCATAAGAGCATCCTCATAGATAGGTGGATTATGCCAATCATCAATTAATTGCCAAAAGGCCTTGACATGAGCACAAGCATCACCACCCTAATGAAATTCAAACACATTGTCAATAACATCGTCAGGTATATTATTAGGATAACCAACTATTTTTGAAAAATCAAAAGGCTTCTTGAGGTCGCTCATTGAAAAAGAAAAAATCTATGACCCAAAAGATTACTAAGGATCTGACAAAAAGGGAAACATGCTAACTTCATCCACAAACTTTTTGAAGCTCAAGGATGAAACCCCACAAGCCGTGAATTCCTTCTTGAAGAATACCTTGTCAAATTATTTTTTAAACTGGAGTCGCCAGATGACCAGGTTTATCAACAAACAAGAGCATCAGACAAAGTAAAAACAAGAAGGAAAGCAAATGTTATATTATTAAGCTGGAACAAGAATTGGATATCAGTGAGTGCTTCTTCTCCAAGACTTTCAAGCAACCCACAAAGATTGCTCCTTGTAGTATACCCGATAGATTTGTTCAATGGAGTCGCCACTTGGAAAAGATTCACACGAAATCAACCAATGCAAGTTCAAAGAATTTTAGGGACTAAAGTGTTTATTGTTTGGTTCTAAAAGAATAAGTTAAGTCGTTTTGACCAAGGATAAATGACTTATCCTTGACAACGGTGCCAAATATGTCGCTGTCCTTATACACACTTGCAAACGTGAGCTAAGTCCTGCTCACTTAGTGTGTCCTCGGAGGCACAATGCCTAGGTTCTAAGTCCACGCTGTCACTTTGACTTGAACCTCTACCTCCCTTGGCTTCCCTAGGAGTTAGCCTAGACGAAAGAGGTTCAAGTCAAAGTGACAGCGTGGACTAGATGAGTGAGTGAGTGTGTTCAAATGAGACACCATCCTCACATATAAATACAAGTTGTGAGGTAGTGCTAGGGTTGTGTCTCTTCACTTGGTGGAGTCGACTTCTCCTAGAAGTGGCTAAAACCACTTTACAATTACTAGGGGTCAACTTTACAAATACTACCATACCAATACAGTTTTGAGTCTTGACCAATCCACAAAAGGGGATTTGATCTTATACAAGACCCGACATGATCAATCCACAAAAGGGGATTTGATCTATACAATAATAACTCAAATATAATTAGAATATTCTTCGAAGTTACAATATTTCAACACTCGCCCTTAACGAGTAGGGTATTCTACTGACTTGACTCAATACAACATCATTAAGAGAAAGAGAGGACAACATCATCATCAACATCTGGAACATTGACTGGCACATCTATAAATCATTAGAAGTTTTTCTCATCATCAATGTCATCATTGTTTACAGCTTGGAGCTGTAGTAACATCATCATCATCATCATCATCATCATCAACATGAAGCTGGAACATCAACATCAATAGCACGAAGCTGGAACAACAATATCAACATGGAGCTGGAACAACATCATCAACAACACGAAGCTGGAACAACATCATCAACAACATGAAGCTGGAACAACAATATCAACATGTGGCAACATAATGAGACAGGTGCTTCAACAACAACATCAGTGGTACTCTGACAGACCGTCCTTATCGGACCTTCGGGATTTGCCCAGGAATCATAAGATTCCCTAGGATATAAAATCCTAACTAAGCGACCACTACTGACCACAACTGGCATATACATGCATAGGTACTCTGATAGATCGTCCTTACCGGACCTTTGGGATCTGCCCAGGGATGATTAGTCCCCTAGGATATAAAATCCTAACGGAGCTACCCATTGTTGGTCAGGATACCATAGTATCATCAACATCATTCCCCCTTTCGAGGGAGGTCCTTTTAGACAATACCAAGCTTGTCTCGGAAGTACTCAAACTTCACACGAGACAGAGGCTTAGTCAACACATCTGCAACCTGCTCATCTGTGCCAACATATTGGAGCTTTACAACTCCCCTCTGCACCATATCATGAATGTAGTGATACTAGATCTTTATGTGCTTTGTCTTATCATGGAACACTGGGTTCTTTGTCATCTTTATACAACTCTGGTTATCACATAGAATCACGTTGGCTTCCATCTCCAGATTGAACAAACCTGTCAACAACTTCGGAAGCCATATGGCTTTACAACTGGCGAAACATGCTGTAATGTACTTCGCTTCTGTCGCGCTGAGAGCAATACTGGATTGCTTCTTGCTTTGCCATGAAGTCATGGTTGACCCCAAACTGAAACAACATCCTGAAGTGCTCTTTCTGTCTGAAGCATTTCTAGCCCAATCTAAATCAGTATAACCATACAGTCTGAAGTCATGATCTCCAGTATAACAGAGACCATAATCCAATATACCCTTAAGGTATCTCATCACATGCTTTACAACTACAAGGTGAACACGTCTGGGCTCTGCCAGATACTGACTCAAGGTGTTCACAACAAAGCATATATCTGGCCTGGTATTTGTCAGATACATCAACGATCCAATAATTTGTCTGTATAGAGTAGCATCAACCAACTCTGACGAATTATCAACCATGAGCTTCAAATTTGTTTCCATGGGTGTGCTCATGGCTTTATATTCCAACATGTCAAATCTCTTTAGAATTTCTACTGCATACTTCCCTTTGTTAAGGAAGATCTTCTCTGGGCTCTGTCAAACTTCAAGACCTAAGAAATAATGCATCGAGCCTAGGTCTTTCATCTCAAATTCTGCAGCGAGCTTCTTTTTGCAATCTGTGATGAGCTTCTCTTCTCTTGTCAAGAATAACTCATCCACATATAGAAGCAATATAACTGGCTCATCATTCATAACCTGGAAGTAAATGTTAGGATCAACTTTACTCTGGGTAAAGCCCAAGCTTGTTAGGAAACTATCAATTCTGCCATACCAAGCTCTAGGAGCTTGCTTCAACCCGTACATAGCTTTCTTCAACCCGTAGACATGAGTCTTTCTATCTTCAACTTCAAACCCTTGTGGTTATTCTATATACACTTCTTCTTCAATAACACCATTTAAGAAAGCTGTTTTTACATCCATCTGGTGCAACTTCCATTTCATTTTGGCTGCAAGAGCTATGATGGTTCTGATAGAAGTGTATCTGGCTACAGGAGCAAATGTTTCTTCATAGTCAATACCTTCTTTTTAAGAAAATCCACGAGCCACAAATCTTGCCTTATGTTTTTCAATACTTCCGTTTGCTGCATGTTTTATTTTGTATATCCACTTGGAAGATACCACATCTTTGTTCTTTGGTTTGGGAACTACTTCCCATACATCATTATTCAAAATGGACTGGTATTCTTTTGTCATGGCGTCCATCCATTCTTTCTTCTGAACGACTTCTTCAAAGCTCGTAGGTTCTTTCTCTACGAGATCACACATCAAGGCCATATAGCTGGAGAATGGCTTAGGCTTCTTGCTTTGTCTCATGGTTCCTTTTGGGGCACCGTACTTTTTTGCGTCCTGAATGAGTTCTCTAGCCCAAGCTGGCTTTCTCTTGTGATAGATAGTCATACGGGGAGGTTCTTGAGATTCTATCATATCATGATCTTCTGGAATCTCATCATCAGGGGTAATTGCAACTTCCTTTATGGGTTTTGCAACTCTAGGAGCTACAGGTTTTTCTTCATATAATTCTTCAAGTTGGCATTTTCTTGATCTCTTGAGTGTTGCATCTTCATCAAAGGTTACATCTCTGTTGATCTCAAATGATGGTATCATGGTATGTGGATTCTGAAGGCCTTAGAGACCTCACAGAACCCAACAAGTATTCCCTTCTTTCCTGAAGGATCCAACTTAGTTCTCTTTTCTTTCGAAATGTGTACAAATACCAGACAACCAAATATTTTGAGATGACTGACTTCTAGCTTCTTTCCGGTGAACATGTCTTCAGGGGTTTTGAATCCAAGTGCACTATGGGATAATCTGTTCTGGACACATACTGTTGTTCTTGCTGCTTCGGCCCACAAGTGCATTGGAAGATCTTGATCATGAATCATAGTCTTTACTGCTTCCATAATCGTTCTATTCTTTCTTTCTGCTACACCATTTTGTTGAGGATTATAGGGAGTGGTGAGCTCCCTCTTAATCTCGACATCTCTGCAAAAGTTTCCAAATTCTTTTGAAGTGTACTCTCCTCCATTGTCTGACCTGGGTATCTTGATTTTTCTTTCGGAGAGGTTTTCTACCAAGGCTTTGAATTCCTAGAACTTTCCAAGTACTTCATCTTTTGACTTCAAGAAATAAACCCAAGTTTTACGAGAGTAATCATCAATAAAAGATACATAGTATACATACCCGCTTAGAGAGGTTGATGGCATTAGACCGCATACATCTGAGTGTACAAGTTCCAAGATTCCTTCTGCTTTATCGTCGCTCTTTGGAAAGGGATTCTTTATGTTCTTTCCTTGCTTACATCCCTTGCATACATCTTCATGATCAACTTTTAATTATGGTAAACTTGTAACTACCTTGCTTACATATGGTAAGGCTTTATAGTTGATGTGAGCTAGTCTTCTATGCCAAAGTTCACAAGGACTTTCAGTAGAGTGAGTCAAGGCTACATCTGAGTGACCCTTTAACTTGTACAAACCACCTTCTTCTATTCCAATAACAACTACATCTTCTATAGTTTTTCCTTTAGACCACATAAGAAATTCACCATCTACAAACGCAACCTTGAAACCTTTCTTATCTAGAGCTGAAATAGAAAGTAAGTTCTTTTTCAAACTTGGTACATAGAGTACATCCTTCATTCTCATCGGAGTTCCTGAATCAAGTTTGTAGGTGGCTTCTTCTATTCCTTTGATTGGGTACTGATGATCATCTCCAAGTGAAACTTTCTGCGGGGAGTCCTTCTCTATAAGGCTGGAGTGAGTATTCTTCTGACCTGTCATGTGCTTAGAATCGCCACTATCTATGAGCCAAGTATCCTCTCCAGGTGTCACAGATCCTGAGAGAGCAGAAAACAAAACATATTCTTCAATCTCTTCTTTAGCTAACTTCTTGGGTGGTTCATCATCTTTAACTGCATGGGCATGATGTCTTTTGTTATTTCTCTTCTTGTATTCTTCCCTTTTGGCAGGACAATTCTTAGCAATGTGTCCCATCTTATCACAATGATAACATTGGTAGGAGGAGAAATATTTTTGCCTTCTTTGACCTTTATGATATTTCTGGAATCTCTTTGGAGAGCGAGACTCTTTATGAAAGTGAGTCTCCTTTTGAAAATGAGACTTTCCCTTTCCACCCTTAGCATGAGCAGCTAGAGCTTGATCTTCATCTCTTAATAGGATGACTTCTCGGTTGGCCACTCTTGCTTCTTCTTGAACACATTCTTCCCATAAACTGGCAAATTGGAGTTTCTCTTTTCTTGCAGAAATAGTTTGGATGAAGGCATCCCAAGGTCTTGTGGGACCATTAAGAGTTGTCATCACGAGTTCATCTTCATCTAAGTTGTCTCCAATTCCCTCTAACTGTTCCTTGAATTGAGAAACCCTAGAGAAATAGTCTTGAACTGTTTCTCCTTTTTGCATCTTTGTATTCTTGAGTTGGGTTTTCAAGTTCATCTTCGGGTTGATGTTCCTTCCTTCTTACATTCTGGTTAGGGCATCGAACATGTCTTTTGGAGTATTCTTAGAAGACACTTGAGGGATCAAGTAGTCTTTAATGGAATCTGCAATTATTCTTTTAGCCCTAATCATATCCTTCCTGTACTTCTCTTTGGCTTCATCTTCTTCGGGTTCCGGTACATTTTCTTTTATGAATTTTGCAAGGTCATTCTCTTCAAGAATGAGTCCAATTTTGTACTTTCAGGCACGTAAATTTTCCACACCTTCGAACTTGTCAACAAGCTTGGTGCTTGTAGACATCTTGACCTGGAGCTAAGAAAATGACCAGAAAATGAAAGTGCTCAAAAAATGAAACTGAGCTTACCAGGAGATGCGCTGGGTTGAGGCGAGTTTGCTGGAGCTAACTGTTTTTGAAAAATCCAAGTTTTACCCCCCGAAATTGGACTTGCGCACTTCTGGACTCGTGCTTCTGGTATTGATTCCGATTTTCTAGTACCAGTCAAAACTAGGGTTTGATTTTCCGAAGAATCTAGCCACTGAAAAAGTTCGCTCAAGCTATCAAAAGATGCACTAGGGCAGGGTGCACTTCCAAGGTGGTCTTTGGTCAAAAATTCCTCTTTAGTAAAAAGCCCTAATTTTCTTGTACGACAACATAAACATCTAGGTACCTAGTGAAAGATGCTCTATTCAGTCAAGCTCTGATACCATGTTAATTTTTACTGCTGTTATTAGGTTATTTCCAAATTTCATGAGCATTCAATGCATTTCCAAAACAACAGGATAAATAGGATCACTGAAAGAAACACAATCACAATGTACGCAACATTTTATTTTGGGAAACCCTCATGGGGGAGAAAACCCAACAAAACTTCCTTAATAATAAATTGCCAATACAATGCCAAGACTAAGACCAAAACACCAAAGATAGACCAAGACCAAGCATGCCCCTCTCTTCTCCTTCATTAGACTTCTTCCTGCAACTGCAATTGCCTTCAAAATATGCGCACTAGATGAGTGAGTGAGTGTGTTCAAATGAGACACCATCCTCACATATAAATACAAGTTGTGAGGTGGCACTAGGGTTGTGTCTCTTCACTTGGTGGAGTCGACTTCTCCTAGAAGTGGCTAAAACCACTTTACAATTACTAGGGGCCGACTTTACAAATACCACCATACCAATACAGTTTTGACCAATCCACAAAAGGGGAATTGATCTTATACAAGACCCGACTTGATCAATCTGCAAAAGGGGATTTGATCTATACAATATAACTCAAATATAATTAAAATATTCTTCGAAGTTACAATATTTCAACACTTACCACTATAAAACAAAGAAAAATACTAACAGGTAGATTGTACATAATCTTAGTGAACCATAATGAAATGCTCAAGACAGAACAAAGACAATCAAGAAGGATGTAAAATATTATTTATCTCAACAGGCAACAGTACAAAAGCATGCTAGCTGACTTCTTACAGCCTTTGCATAAATCCCGTACTCCTGTAGCGTGAGTGTCAATTCCTGTAGCTTACTCAAACCCGTACTGTTCTGGATTTCCTTGCACTAAATAACCCCATACACACTTCTGTATTGGTATTATGTTGCGACATGTGTATGCCACTAAGTGGCAGCGACCCTACTCGGTCTATGCAGCAGAGATATGGGCTACCTCTCGGGCATTTGGCAACGACCCTACTTGGTCTGTGTAGTAGAAATACGAGCTGCCTCTTGGGCACTCAGGCAAGTCTACCCACGGTGCGCCTCCCTTCAATCATTTGAGTCGATGAATATAATACACTGCTAGGTAACATGTTTTGCTATTCCTCTTCTCTTGGTTTAGGGTTAGTGTGTGGGCCCTCAGATCATGGAAGATCCCAGCCATTGGATCATCTTCAAGATCAATGGCTGGGACTTGTTCTTTTATTGACATAACTTAAGGTTTAACCTTTTTACCTTTTCCTCACTAATACTCAACAACCACAATACCTGACTTGTACCTCATGGAGGGACTTGTACCTTTTCCTCACTAATACTTAACCTTTCATTGCTATGCACTATACTATTTTTGCTTGGTGAGTTGTGACTAGATGTAATGCTTGCAATCCATACCGTTTCTCATACTTGGATGTTTAGAGTTGTTAGAATTAGGGAAAATTGAAAACAAAAAATTCTTTTAAATTTTTCTGTTCACTAGATCAACATAAAGAAGAATATATATACACAGATCTGGAAACAAATAAGATTTTTGAGTATAAAAATAAACTTTTATCTTACCTCCTGATTCAATGATAGATGTACCTGTCACATGTGTGTATGTATGCCTCTGCAAATATGCTCAGAATTTAGTTTAGGATCCTGGATCAAACTTGTAGGGTTTGATCTCTGTTAATGTGGATTGTGGGACAATTCATCCATAGATAGAGACCCCCAAAGAAATAACAATAAAACCACAGACTTAACAGTAATACCCCAACAAAAAAACCCTCCACTGAACAGTGATATAGCACAGGAATGAAAAACTGGACAGGTTAGCAAACCCTCCATTAGCAGACAGAAAAAACCTCAACTCAGAAAACTTGGACAGCAAGTTGATAACCCTCCATAGTGAACTCAACACACCACGCGGCAACCAAAGGAAGGATCCGTAATTTCCACACAGCAAAGGAGAGAAACCAAATGGAGGCCGCGACACCTGTATACAGGTCCGTGGCCTTAGAGGGAGATTTGACACCCACAGGAACAGGTTTGACTATAGAGGACACTTCTGTGCAAGAAGGCGGGTTCGACAGCTCTAGAAAGCACCTTACAGCTCAGAGGAAAACAAATCCAGCCATCAACCATCAACAGACCCCTAAAGGAGAACTTCCAACCAACACAGAACACTCAGAACTGAAACTAATAAACAAAGGAGAGGCTGCACCAATCAAAGAAGAGTATTCACTGAGGTAGCTGCAGCAAGGAGAGAGAGGAGAGAGTGAGTGTGTAGTGAAATGCAATAGGGTAGGGTCTTATTTATAGTTAGGGAGAGGGGTTAGGGTAGATATAAAAATAATTAAATATTGACATTTTAATTAATATAAATATTAATTAATATGTCAATTAATATAAATATAAATTATAAAAACCCTAAACACATATAACCCCAAACTCATAAAATAAGACCCCAATCACATAAAGTAAAACCCCAATCACATAAACCAAGAGGGAAAGCAAAACAACAAGGGGGTACTTGTTAGGACAAAGTCAAGGGGGGGTTCATAATGGCAAAACATGTCCACATGAGTCTCAGAATGACCTATAAACTTCATCATCAGTGCAGAAGAGGGTACATCAACAATGTGGTCATGTCTATCTTCATAGGCACACCTAGGTCTCATGGACCATTCCGAGAGAGAGGAAGGGGATCACACATCAACACATCTTGGTATCACACCAAGATCTACCTGGTCAAAAACTGGGTTGCCTCAAAACACATCTGGGGGCCCTAAAACACATCTAGAGTCTTATCCACCAAGGTACAGGATCAAGGATCAACCCATGCATTAAGCAAGGGTTCTCTGGAACACATCCAGGGGCCCTAGACACACCTAGGGACTTATATTAACCACCAAGGAACACATCTAGGGGCCCTAGACACACCTAGGGACTTATATTAACCACCAAGGAACACATCCAAGGATCAATCCATACACCGGGCAAGGATTCCCTGGAACATATCCAGGGGCCCTAGACACATCTAGGGATTTATATCAACCACCAGGGAACATATCCAAGGATCAATCCAATCACTGGGCAAGGATTCCCTGGAACACATCCAGAGGCCCTAGACACATCTAGGGACTTACTGCTTAGTCCAAGACCAAGAACCCCAATCATAAACTGGGGGCCCTCACTAGGGTCTTTTGCCATGGCTCTCATTGCTTGGTCTCATACCAAGAAACCCTAGGAGTGTGCTAGGGGCCCTAGTCCATAGCTAGGGTCTTTTCCATCCTTTGGAGAATGGCTCTTGCAGCTGCATTAAATTCAATAAGAGTAATACACAGACTCATTTACCTTGTCGGCTTTGTGAGAGTGAATTCACTAAAACAAATTTCTGTCTGCTATAAAATTGTATATTGATTGCTTGTTAGCAAGAGAGTGAAGCTTTTGAGTTCTATCAGGAGACTAATGTAGAGGATCACTTCATCTTCAGATGTCCCATATATTATGAGATATGTGAGATATCACTGTCTGTACTCAGATTTAGGAGGGTCTCTTGCTACCTTTTCCTGTTACCCAGATTGGAGGCGTTTGCTTCTGTATACGAGGCAATCACTCATAGATGGAAAAGCATATGGCACAGATCCATACCCAATTTCACCAGGTTGATCACTTATTTCTTCCAACCTATCTTGATGATTGGATGCATTAAGCACCATGCATATACCCCAGCCAAGTATGTACAGGACATTAGGTCAGTGAGACTGCATTTCCTCCCGTTCTATTGGGGATGACCCACTCACATGAGACCACAAGGATGTACCCACTGCAGTTTGTTTTGGTGCAAGGACATCTCCCTTACTAGATTGAGCGGTTAGACACCCATTACCAAATTTTTCTCTTTGGTCTTGGATGTTATTGGGTCCTTTTAGTCCAGGGCACTCCCTAGTTGACATTATTAGGCTTTGCATTGGTACTGATGATGATAGGGATGTTTTCTGTTTTATCTCTACATCTTCTACTTCGAGTACAATGTAGTGCCTCTCTTTTTCAGGTTTTACTCTCTTGGTATATCCCTCTCTACTCACTATTTTTTTTGTCTAGTTTCTTTGGTAATTAGGAGTTGCTGTGGCACTACTCCCACATTACTGTTATAACTTTTTGTACACTTCAGGCCCACTAACCTATTTTGGTCACTCATGGATATTAACAAAATTATCTGATCTCATTTTATCTTATGTTTTAATTAGCATCGGCTTGATTTATTTTCTTTGGTATTGTTATCCCAGTTGCCATTATTCATAATTTCAGAATTCAGTTTTTCAATATCCACACTTGAGAGATTGCTTCTGCTAATATACTATGAAATTATGTCATCATATTGCATTGCAGAATTATTTAGATCAGTGAATATTTCAAATACATGCTACTGTTTCATGTTGGTCTGACATTGCTCATTGGATTGCTATGAGAAGATCAATCACAAAGTAACCTTTTCATCCATATACTTGGCAGGTGCATCATAGCCAGACTTCTTGTTCGTCATCTTATAAAGTGGATTTTCAAGATATAATTGATAGTTATACTCGAGCAGGAACCGTGTCAAAGAAAAACAAAACAGGAGTTTCTTTTCAAAAGGATCAATATTGTATAGACACGAAGAAGGAATCTGCAAGGGAAATTGCTTCTGATTCAGATGAAACATCCTCAAATGAATCAGACAGTTGTGAAGAGGAGACAAATGATCATGATCTCAATGCTAAAACTAGTTTAATAAAAGATGGAGCAGATACTTGTGAAGGTCACAATATGACAGTAGAATACCTTGAGGATGAGCTTGATGAACGTATGGCTGAAGACTTTGATGGTATGAACCTTTAACATCACATTTTATTTAGCCTCTTTTATGTCAAATACTGTCAAATTTTAAATACATGCTTTATTCTATTTTGCCGACACATGCATGCGATGTTGCTTTTCTTTCTTGTTCTATGAGACATTAGTTTAGTCTTGTAAAATTTTCCTTCTTAAACTTGCATGGTTGAATTATCCAGTTATGTATTCAAGGAGCAAGTGGCGTGCTTCCTGTAATGAGCTGTCCTCTGTTCAAAATCTTGAATATTTATTGACTTATGTTTTGGTGTTCAATTAAATCATTGTGGTAAGTTGTGTAGTTTGTGTGGAGAAATTTAGCTCTAGTAAGAACCTGCACATGCTTCAGTGTGAACGTGCAGGAAGTAGTTCGAGACTTTTCTTTGGTGATCAACTTGGAAAGGTGATCACCAATTCTAACTTGTAATTTCACTTGAAAAAATGAAAGTGAAAGTCTTATGTTTCGAAGTAAGCCAGTCTTAAGAATCTAAATGAAATGTTCTAGAAGTTCTAGAACATTAGTGATTTATATTAGGATTTAATCATAGCCATACTTCTCATGATTGAGATAGGTGGCTTATAGGATTGAGGACATTAGTTATCTTTTCGCAAAGCATAAATAGGACAAGATAGGAGAGACAGATAACACACATGAGAAGACAACAAGAGAGCTGGAAGAAGGCAGGGTGCATTCAAGGAGAAGAAGAGGAGCAGATTGCTAAAGAGACTAGCAAGTACAGCAGGCAGTACAGTCCATACCACTGCTGTAGCAGACATTTCTTCATGCACAGGCCGTACACCCTCAGATCTGGCTGCACACCCTCGGATCTGGCTGTACACTGCTGTTTGAGGTGATTGTATTAACCGTACAGCTGCTGGTACAAAGCAGACTGCAGAGATCACCTTGTAAGCTTTGATCAAAGGAATGAAAAGCTGATTTGAAGGAGAAATTCTTGTGTATGTGTTTATTTCTTCCGCTGTAGTGTAATTGATGCAATGTTCAGAAATTTAATTTTCTGCTGTCAAATAAATTCTATTTTGAGTTATTTAATGAGAGAACATTAGGACAGCAGTAACCTAGGTTTAAACATTTACAGTTTGTTGCCATTAAACTGCAAGTCCATATTCTGCACACCAAAAGATTGTTCAAAACCATTTTATTGTACAATATGCTTAATTTATAATGGCAAATTAGCCACATCGAAATAAAAAGGGTAGTGGGCATATCGAAAAGCAGTTGACACACACCCTTCTACTATGATAAGTTACTAGTTCAATTCGTAATTGCACGGTAAGGGAGAAGTGGGGACCAAAACTGAGGTGCCTTTTTGCTCAATGTCTCAAATATCTTCATAACTAAAATCAGCAATGTGATTAAGTCTCAAACCACTGTCATCATTTTCAATTGTTTCTATTAGAATCACCACCTTCAACTATACAGCTTCATAAGTTCCAAGAACATATTATTTCCAATATATATATTCCTTTAGGAAGATCTCTCATTTGCAAGGATACATTTCGAAGAAATGCAAATTCCTGCTGCAAATTAGTCCAAAATTCAGAGTTTGATTACGAAATCGAGATATTTAGTACATCTGAAGTCTCAAGCATTTTCATATGGAAAATTTGCAATTTGATGAAATTATGAACTGCTACATCATTGTAAATTGCCTCTTCATTCTAGTCGCTACATTCAGCTATTGCAACTGCAATTCAAAGTGAAATTAATGTAAACAAGATATATGAGTTTTTCTGCCTCAACTTTGTTCCATTTTCTTTTTGCATGAACCAAATCAAACACGTTCAAGTTTCATTCACAAGCTGGAGAATTCAAACATTGACTCAAAACATATATGGTAGACCTCCAAAATTCTTGAGAAGAAGCATGTTGAACATGGTTTTCTTAAGGTTACAAGTTTAATTAAATTTAACTTGATTTAATCTCACATAAATATTAATGTCAAATGTTGATTCAAAACATGTATGGCAAACCTCTAAAATTCTTGAGAAGAAGCATGTTGAACACAGTTTTCTTGAGGTTAGGAGTTTAATAGAATTCAACACAATTTAATTATATAAATATATAAATGTTCACTAGTGGCTAAAGATGGCCACTGGGACTACAAAAAGGACAAGGATTAGTGTATTGTTAGTGTCTAATGCATCTCCATCGAATTTAGTATCGATAACGTGGACAAGCTATGTAAAAACAAATTGTTTAAAGAAATACATTGGAGCAAACTGAAGGGATAAAAAGAGGGAGGGCCCCAAGGAGGGAAACGCGATAGAGCCCTAGAATACTAGCAACCAAATAAAAGCTTCCTAAATATAATGTCAACCAACATCTCTCATAACATCCAAGGTTGAGAAAAACGCAATGATGAGATGCATGTTGGTGTTTGGTTGAGGTCTTTGAGGTCTATGTCTACCTTATAGATCTTATAAGGGTAACTTGGTCCCAAGGCCTCTTTTGGCATGAGCCATCCAAAGGCTAAATGTAGGAAGTGACGAATCTGAGTTGGTAATACAGGAAGATCCATTGCTGAGGATATTATGTAGAAGAGTAGCATTTTGCGTAGGAGTAAAGCGAGACATCTTTGAATTAACAGTGACTGTGCATGGCTGTTGTTATAAAGACGACATTTGAAAATGAAATATACCTCAAACTCATGTTAGCTTTTGGGTTTGCTCCGAAAGTGTTTACACCATGCTATGGGTGCACTTCAAGTTATGTGGGGTGCATGGTGAAACCCTAGCCCCTTGTTGTATCTTAGACTATTTTGATTGATTTACATTTGGATTACTAGAGGTGGATGCTTGTCCTCAAGATACATGTTAGAGGAGGCACACTTCTTGTGGAGGTAGTTATCTTACAGGGCAGTTGACATCTTCTACATGGAAAGAGGGTGAACCGCCAAAAATGTAAGAAGCGACAAGTCTGAGTTGGTAATATGGGAATATCCATTGTTGAAGATATCATGTAGAAGAGTAGCATCTTGCATAGGAGTAAAGTGGGACATCTTATGGAGGCACACTTCTTGTGGAGGCAGCTATCTTACATGGTAGTTCTCTCTCTTCTTTGAGGGTTTACCCTCTTTTTCACCCTTTCTTACTCTCTTTTCTACTATTTTAACTTGTCTCTTTATTTTTTAACTTTCAAGAGTAGCATTGGCACTCCCATATTATGTTTGTAACTGATGTATTTTTTAATCCGATTGACCTGTTCTTTTGGTCCTTTGTCGACACTAAGAAAATCATCTTATCTTATCTCGACCACTGTCTGTGTAAATGCGTGCACCCAAATACTGTACAATTAAATACCTTAATAGTATTAATGTCGTAAGTGAACTTTGTTTTTATAACGTGTTTTTTAATGCTTTTTAAAAAATTATATCAATTTACACTTGCATTTGTGTGTGTATTCTATAAACATTTTATTATTCTTTAAATATGTTTATATGTGTATATATATTCCTTTTTTCCCATTTCCTAATTTATAGGTGTTGTTTCTGAAATCTGTACAGTTTCAGAAACCCGTACCAATTTCCCTTTTCCTGGGGACATAAAGTAAAGTAAAATTGTTAATTTCAGCTCTTCTGCTGTTTTACTATTTTCAATTACTTTTGTGTCTTGGTTGCTGTCTATAGTTTTCTGTTATCCTCTAGGTTTGGTTATTTCAGATGTTCTGAATTTACAGAATAATTTTTTGGCTCTTCTTTTCACTTTTCAGTGACGTTTGGTGAATTTGAAGGATCTGTTTTTAAAGAAGATCGCCATTTAGAACCAGAAAGTGGGTCTTTTGAAAGAGTTTATCAATCGGTCTTGGGAGAGGAACACCCTGTGCTAGGATTGGGTCCAAGTATCATATACACACCCACAAGAAAAGAGACGGTAATGATAGCAAAATTTCTTAGCAAGTCTGGTGTGAAGGCTGCAGCTTATCATGCAAAGGTAAGAAATGATTTATAGTGATTCAGAATTAAATAAATAGTTACTGCAAATTACAGGTCTTCAAGCAGTACATGTGAATATCTTAATTTACCTTATTACACCTTTATATGGAACCAGCTATGTTTTTCTCTGTTTAACCTTTTAGATTATTGTAGTAAGGGATTATATTATTTGTCATCATATTCATCTTAAGTATTGTATGCAGAAGGAAAAATGCAAATGCAGAAAAGATTGTAGATATAGCTCATTTTCAAGATTTTTTTGTAGGTCAGCAATTAAACTAACACTTGAGTAGCACAACCATATGTGTCAGAAATAAACAAGGAAATACATACTCATGTTAAAAGTGACCATGGCAGGGCATAATCCATATTGCCCATCCAGTGCTAGGTCTTCGATGTTGGGAGAGCTGTAGGATGACAGCATTCTTGGTTGAGGGCTTCTCTCTGGTCATCATTCTTCTTGTACTTTCTGCTTCTTAGTGCTTGGTCTTGACTTTTCTCTCTTTAGAGCCTTTTTTCTTCTCCTTCTATTGCTCTTCCCATTTCTTTTTATGGTTGGTTTGTCATTTTTAGAATTTCACCTCATGACAACAGATCTGCACTCGTAGAACTTAAAACCTACAGCTGAATCTGTAAACTTCTGAAATACCTATCAAAACTTCAGATCTGTATAAACAAAATCACTGTACAGAAGATTCAAGAATATAGACACCATATATCAAAAGGTTAGATCATTGTAGCAGCAAACCATCTAAGAAAAGAAAGAGAAGTCTGAAAATCAGATCTGAATGCTAAATCAGTGCAGCACCAACCTGGTATTGAGTAGACTATAAGCCAGATCTGAAAATTTGATTAACATACTAAATCAGCTCAGCACCAGCCCAGCCGTAACTAGAAATCAGATTTAGAAAAATCAGATGAGTATGATCCATATACACCAGCAATCACATATCTTTCTATTACAGCTGAAAAGAAGATTACATAAACCAAAATCAGCTTCTCCCAAACTTACAATGCAAAACCAACTTCTCACAAGCTCATAAAGCCAAACACTTTAACTAGAACACCCTAGCTATCGCATCACATTACTCTTCACTCTAGCTTTTATACCTATGGATGTAATGTGCCCCTCCTCCCCTTTTATCGAATAAGAGAGAGAGAGGCTACATGTAAAAACCTAGAGTAGGTCCACCTAAGAGAATGTGTACACAAGTGGAGCACTCCACCTTAACAAGGTCCTTTTTAAGCTGAACCAACTCATGCACCTCACATGTGCTAAGGGTAGGTGGTTACATGGCAACTGGAACTGAGCACGGTTCTCCAAGTAACTAACTCAAGTAGTGTGCTCCACATGCCAAAGTAGGTATAGGCCCATACATGCCACACACCTATTGTTAGAATAAAGGGTGTCATCTTCACATTTGGCCACAATCAACATTATTTCTAATTTTATATTATCTGTTTAGGTTTGGTTGAGGCCGGCCTAGTCAACTCACCATAGGCCCGTAACCCCTCCTTGGGGAAAGCACCTTACCTCTTTAGTTTTGTATAAATACACAATTGCTATTTGTATTTTTACACATTGTGATAATTAATTCATTCTTCTACAAGTGTTTAGCCTAAGGGCACCTTAAAGCATTGCGTTCTCTTGTTCATGGTTTGATCTATCTTGTGCTTGAGTCATTTCTCTCTCTAGCGCACTTTTGCTAAGGTTTATTTTTCTCTCTAGGGCTACGCAGTGTTGTTCTGGGATGGACAAGTGAGGAGTAGGGCTATGTAGTGTTGTTTCGGGATGGACAAGTGTTATTGGATGCCCAGAGGATCTATCCCAGGCACAACTGTGGTCTTGGAGTTAGGGAGGGAAACCTATGCATGTTGTGGCTAGTAGGAGCAGAGAGATAGATGAGGAGTAGGTGGCTCCACCAGTGGTGAGGCAGGTAGCCCCATCAGTAGTACAGGCTCAGAGGGAGCCAAAGTTCAGAGGGAGTAAGTCCTCAGGATCCAGTGGGGAGGAGCAACCTCCTAGGATTGTGTAGAGGATAGTGGATAGGGAGCAGGTAGCTCCGAAGGTTGTGTAGAATCAGAGGGAGTCCGAATTCAAAGGGAGGCATGAGGCTCAAAGGGAGAGTTAGTCGCTCAATGGGAGCCAACCTTCAGATCTAGATGGGAGAGAGGCATCTTCCAAGACTCTCAGGAGAGTGTCATGGGTTGAGATGGCCAGACAGGAGGTTCAAAGGTAGGAGGCCTCTAGGAGTAGGGTGTCCTCCAGGGAGGGATCATGCCAGACAACAGGATTTGCTTCAGTGACCAAGGATGCAGCCAATCAAGAGGATTGGAGAGTAGGTTTTCTTCGGTGATAGACGGGGCAGCCAATTAGGTGGATTAGAGAGCAGCTGTGGTGGCAGATCCAGTCGGGAGACGGAGCTACTCCCAAGGTGGGAGACAGAGGTACTTCCAGGTGATTTGGAATGTGGTGAGAATACCTCCCTCGCTAAGAGGGAGTGTTGATTTTTGTAGCTTTGGGCAGGTATTCTCACGTGCCTTGGGTGTTAGGCATGTGGGTAGCGTCGTGGGCACCACCTCACACTTTTGGTTCGACAAAAAATCCCTTGTAGTTTGAGTTGGGGGCTTGGGGGTTTGATGATAGGCTTTGTGGGCTTGTGTTGGGGCTTCACACCCACACAAGAAAATTAGATTATTCTAATTGAATGTTGACTTGTGGAGGGGCTTTTGACATATTCCTTGGACTTGTATAAATAGAGATCAAGTCATTGTGACATTTGATTATGGTGGAGAGATAAGTGAAGAGGATTCTTTGGTAATTTCAGTCCACCACTTGGTGACATCAGTCCAGCCAAATGGAGGAGGCTGAAAGGCCTCAGTTATGCTGTCTTTTGTGATTGTTTTGGCCAGGTACCAAAGGAGGAAGAGGGCCGAATTGGGCGGTAGGAAGGAGAGGCCAGCTGCAGGCTTGTGTAGGGTTGGAAGAGGGTTTGGCCAAGGCAAAGGAGGCTGTCACCAGCCTAGGATAGACAACCGCAAGCCTAGGGAGGCTTGGCCTTCCTAGGAGAGGCAGCCACAAACACTAGAGGAGCTTGGACAGCAAGGGAAGGCAACCCAGGTCTGCTAGTCTGCTGGTTGGAGGCTTAGACAACAAGGAAAGGGCTGGACAACAGGCCTAGGAGGTTTGGCCTGGTGGAAAAGAGGAGTAGCAAGGGGCTGGGCCTGTTCTGAAGGGTCAAAGGTCAGCCATAGGCTTGTTGAGGGTATATTGGTGGCTTGGCCAAGGAAGGAGGGACTGCTGGGTGGTCTTGGGACAGTCTTAGAGGCTCAGCCAACCTTGGAGGACAACAACAATGTCTTGGGAAAATTCTGGGCGAACAAGGAATTGTTACAGGTATGTAACAACAATTGTAGAGGCCAGGATTAGTAGAGATCGAGGGCTGGAACAGTTATGTTACAACAGTTGCTTAAAGTGGTTTTTGGACAGCAAATTAAGGGCTGCTTGAGGGTAGGAAAGCATTGGAACAACAACAAGGACAAGGCAGATTTTTAGGGCAGCAAAAGAGGGCTGTTACAATGATGTAACAACAGCTTTGGACAAGCCCTAGAAGTCTTTTACAACAATACATGTGGAGCTGTAACAACAACAATTTTGAAGACCAGGTTTGCAAGAAAATCAAGGAAGATTTCATTCGAGATTTGTAAGTGTTTCAGTATCTTTCTTTGAGTGAAATTGGGCCATTGTTCCTGGTACGGGAGACCTGTTGGTTCTTGGTTTAAGAACATGATTTTGAGCATTAAATTCTGTTGGACAACTGAGAGGGGGGGGTGAATCAGTTGTTACCGTGCTTAAACAATTATGGTTCTTTTAAACTCTTTGCAGAAGCACTGAATGATGATCACAATAATGCAGAGAAATAAACTAATGGCACATTCAACATCAGTCACATATATGAGAAATACAGAGACAGATATTTCCCGAGGAAACCCATACAGGGTAAAAACCTCTTTTTCTTTATATGATAAGTAATAGTTACATTCTTTACATTATCATACATATGAGCACCAA
>ML820018.1:94293-104785 GCA_009831015.1 Picea engelmannii | reverse complement strand
TCACCACCTGTGAAAGCACCCGTGTTGCCAAACGTTGGAGCTGTGGGGTGCCACCACCATAAACGTTCCACCACGCAAGAGAACTCAAATTCCTTCGATCTCTTAAGACATGATTGGTCCCAAAGGCACCTTGGTCAAGCATGCACTGGCTCAATTGTTGTCGTATCTTGTCACACTCCTCCTCGTCCAGGACCAATTTGTCTAATGCTTTCATATAACGGTTAACCTGCAACAATTATAATTTATCATAAATAGAAATGAATTATGAATATAAACCATAACTAGAAAATTGAATTGAACATAAACCATAAGTAGAAACTATTATAAATAAATTGTTTGAAAAAATTTCTCAGGAAGCTTGGCTGAAGTGTTCAGGAAGCTTGGTTGAAGCGTTCAGGAAGCTTGGCCGAAGCGTTCAGGGAGCGAGCTTCCGGATTTCAGAAGCGAGCTTCGGGGTGCAAAGCTTCCTGATTGGCAGGAAGCGCATTTTTGAACCTCGAAGTGCGCTTCTGAAATCCAGAAGCGAAATCTAGAAGCACACTTCTGGATTTCAGAAGCCCGCTTCCTAGCCAGCTTCTTGAGCGAACTCGCTTTGAGTGAGCTTCCGAGGCTGGAGCGGGGGGGGGGGGTGTGCTTCCGGTAACCCTGGACCGAACCACATTAAATGGGATGCCACATGCAAATATGGCCCTTGCCACTCTTGACTTTGTTTTTTCTCTCTTTTGGTTGTTGAACATCTTCATCAATCTGCTGTCTGAAGCTACACCTCGTCCTCCAGGGCCTTTGGATATCTTGTTTTCTACCTCTAGCGCTCTCCTCTTCCTTGCTTCGTGAACAATCCTTGGCTTATTGCTAACACCCAAGGAGGATGCTTTCTACTGCCATGCATAGCAATCTTTGCTCTATTATCCTTAATTTTTTGAGCATCATCATGCTCTTTATGGAATCTATCCCTCACCTGCAGATCAAGAGTATGTGGACAACCTTCAATACCCTTCCCTTCATGCAAAATGTGAACCTTGACTCTTGTGTAAGAACCCTTGAAGGTCTTATCCTTCTTGCATAAATTGCACTTCCATTCCCATGAACCTCCACTAGCTCCCATAGCCTTGACCTTGGTAACATGCCTCCAAAGAGGATAGTATTCCTGCTGCTTGCTTACTTCAGCAGCTCTAGGAGTAGATGAAACAACACTTTGAGAAACCATGAATGGTGCAAGAAAAGAAGAAAATCTGTTCACCAAACAAAACAAAAATTTGTATATTGCAAACCAAGAGAACAAAAAAAATCTGCTAACTTGCTAAGCACACATAAAATAAATCTATTCACCAAATAGAAAATAAATCTGCTCACTAAAACCACACACAATCTCCTTCTTGCTGCTGTAGGAAGCTCCTCTTGCTAATGAAAGTGTGAGGAATGAGTGAAGCAAGTGGTTTTTATAGCAAAGGAAGGAGATTTAGGGTTTCTATTTGCATCTAGAAGTTTCTTTTTTTAATTAAAACAAAAAGGTAGAAAATCATCTTTATTCTCTTTGGAGAATGTAAAAAAAGGCATTACTAAAACTAATTGGCAATTTGGGGGCCCCACGGTCCCCTTTTTTTCCCTAATTTTGCTTTGAAATCCGTCGAAACGTGGTCGTACGGGCACAGTACGATCGAGAAACGCGACCGGCCGTACCGTACGATGTGAATACCTCAACAAAACCATACCTCAACAAAATACTTGGAAATTCCTTTGCCTGTGAATGTGTGGCAGCTGCCACCTGAACACTTGTTGATGTCAGTCATATAGCTGCTGATGTCAGCAGTACAAACCTGCTGTACATGCCCAAGTCTCACACATTGTGGGTTGAAACCCTTCAAAAAATCACACGTGCGACTGTCCATTCTCTCCTCACACGTGCGGCCTGTCCATGCCACATGTGCGACTGTCTTCTGTACGATATTCCTTCACACATGCAGACTGTACAATCCTTCCACACGTGCGCACTGTCTCACATGTGTGGCTATACCTTTCTTCCACATGTGCGACCCTGCTCCTTTCTCTTCCTCACACGTGTCACTAAAAATCAAAATCCTTCCTTGGCCAAAAACAACACCACCATGCATCATCATACATCACCAACAATAGAGCAACATCCATCACACTGGCTAGATCCCAAAGAGCGGCAAGTCTTGCTTCATGAGGTAATAAGTCATGTATCATGGTAAGTGTTACCCTAATAATTGAAACATTTGAATATGTTGCAAAGAATTCTTTCTTGATCACAAAACGTTTGCTTGGAAATTATACCTTTTGCCTTATTTAACCTTGATGGTTGTAGATCCTCTCACTTCGTCTTGATGGTGCTTGGGATGCTACATATTGATTTTAGTGGATTAGGTGGCTTGGTTCTAGTTAGTTTCTTCATGATCACATGTGATGAATAGTGGTGATATAGTCCGTGGTGTTGATAGATGGTGATGCCATGCTCCTTGGTGTTATGGCCCATTTGAGGGTTAATGATTAGCTTATGTACTCTAAGGATCCCATCCTTTGTTGAGGAAATTGGTGCATCCATTTCTCCCCTGGTTGACACCACGACCATATGTTTTTGAGGTTATACCATGTCTTTTTGTTCTTCTTCTTGCTTTGATTTTTGAATTTCATGGTCTTCTTCATGGGCAAAGATGTTTCCTAATTTTTTTCTTTGTATTTTCTTCACTTGTTGTCTATGATATTTTAAATATGCACATTATCTCTATCTTGCAGTTTCCTTGACCTCAAATCTACCTTTAACAATAGAGCACCCAACATCCGTAGAAAAAGTGCCTTGATCTAAATCATAGGATGACAAATAGGGCATACCAACAGATCCCCTCTTGCGGTGTGATTTCCCATTTTCTAATTTGTGTTGCCTTTTGCTATCATCAATGTTATTCTTTGGCATTTCATTAAGATTCTTATCCTTTATTTCCCACTGAGACTTTTCATTTTCAAACTTGTTTTTTCCATTGGTTCTACAATCTTGGTTAGAGTTGAAATCTAAGTCAGAAGTTTTATCCTCTACTTTGTGTTAATATTTTTGGTGTAACTATGGAAGATATTCTTGTATATTTGTTTTGGTCAAACCTTTAAAAGGTTATTATAATTATATTGTACAAGTCGGCTCAACATAAATTATTATATTATTGGTATTTTACTTATAATTATAGAAACCCCCATTGTGGCTAGTCGGCCTTGTTTTATGGGTTAGGTAGGTCAAGAGTCATGTCTCTTCAAGAGACATTGTTGTGTATAAATAGAGGATAGGTTCCTCTTATTTGGTCACACACTCACACACTTCTCTTGTGCATCTTGGAGCACATGACAAAGTCTAGCACACAAGTCTTGGAGTTTGGCTTCTTTTTGGTGTTTTGGTCTTGGTCTTTCTTGGAGAGCTATAGTGCATCATTGTACTGGTTGAAGGAATCTATATTGAGGATTTTGGTTGTTGGGTTTTCTCCCCCACGAGGGTTTCCTAGGATAATCTTTGTGTTTTATTGTATTTGTGATTGTGTATCTTTAAATGATCCTACTATCGTTGCTATTGGATTAAGTAATTGTAATTGTGTAACCATAAAATTTAAAATTCTAACACTTTGGTCTCTTCATTTTTACCTTCTCTTTGGGGAATGTAGTCATCTTGATCTCCTCACGACTATCTTTTTCATAAGTAGGTTCTGTTGGCACCTAAGGGTTTGAAAACTGCACGCATGCTACAAGTCAGAACTGTGCGCATGCTCAAGAATATGCACTATGCGGCGCCAAGTTTCAGTGTTTGCGTTAGCCAAGGATTTAATGCGTGCACCAACCCATTTTGTACTCCACACAAGGACTTAAAGAGGCCGCGTGCAGGCCTAATCCAAAAAGATCTTTAGGAATCATTGTAACTGTTTTTGTAACAACTTGATTGGTCATGGTTGAGGTTGTGGATGAGTTGACAAGTTTGTTATGATTGCCACACTTCGTGGAGTACGGGGGGATGCATGCAGATATGTAAGGGTTGGGTTTTTGTTCACTAGACAAATCGAGTAGTAGAGTAATGTGTAAATTGTAGAAGAGTTAGAGCTCTAGTTTTGTTTTGTATCAGTTATGGCTATGTTCAGAGATATTGTGTGTGAATATGAGAGAGAAAGTAGATCTGAGTGCATGGCTCATCTCTGTTTTGACTATTAATGCATCTTGAGCAGGCTTTGGCCTTTGTGTATGGACATGTATTTGAATGCCTTTGAGCTTAATGAATAAAGTCTGAAGTACATTTATCTCTACATCTTCTGAGTTATGGTTTGAATGTATGTCTATTTTATGTTATTTTGCGCAGTAAGCTTGTGATAGTTACGAATGATTGAATGATTAGTTCACAAAGGTTTCCTGTATGTTTTATTCATTCCCACCTTGCACAAGACCAATGGTTTCTGTGATTCTCATGGCGTCTCGGGTGAGACCTTCTTCATTCCTTGAAGATTGAATATGTCGGCACCTATGGGGTTTTGTTGGTAAAGCCCATCGAACCTTGGGTCTGAAACCCCCCGCCAGTCGAGCCAACAAGTTTCAGTTCAATTTATTCCTTATCTTTGTCATATTTGTATTTTTCAAATACTTTATTTATTGACTCAATGAGTTGATTCTTAAATTCATCAAGAATGGTGGTTATAACTCTCGAAGATGTATCCATGGTATATCCACAAAACGGTGGTGGTATCGTTGACAATTTGAGTGTACAACGGTTTGGCTTTTGAATTTATTTATTGGGTTGGATAAATAAATAAATAAATTTACTAGTTCTGGTAAAATTTTTACCAAGCCTGGTAATTTGTTTTACCTAAAGAATATATATATRTRTGTGTGTGTGTGTGTGTGTGTGTGTGTGTGTGTGTGTGTTTGCTTGCCTTGGGTTATGGAGTCAAATAAATAAAGAGCTAACAATGCTATCTCCATGGGGGGTGTAAACCCTTTTACTCCCCAAGGAAAGCAAGGTTAACTAGGAACTACTAGGAGGGTGTAAACCCTCTTACTTCTCCTAGGAAAACCTTATGCAACAAATTATTTCAAGACAAAAATGATGGATATGGTGGGGTTGTAAACCCTTATTCTCCTCAAGAAAGTCTAGCAAATCACACTTGTAACCAAGCAATGAAACAACAATACGATAGATTCCTTACCTAGTCCAAGCAAGAACAAGATAAACCTTCTTTTACCAAGATAATCCACCACAAATGCAAGAAAATAGCTCCAAGAGAGGTAGCACACTACTTCTTCCACCAATAGCCAAAAGAAACCATAACAAGAGCACAAGAGATAGAGATTGCCTTAAGAGGGCACAAATTTCAGCTAGGAGTCTTCTCACAATGGGAGAGCTATGATCAAAATGAGATACAAATGATTTCTATTTATACAAAATGTTCTAAACATAGTTTGTCCACATAATTAAGGGTAACCACAAAATAAGGGGACAACAACCCTTATTTTGCCCCTTTACACAAATATTATTATTTAATTCATACTTTTTTCATATAAGTAAAACCTTAAAGTAAGACGTCACCCCTCTAGGGTGACGTTTTGCAGTTTTGCAAGTCATTGGAGTAGGAGATGGGTGATCTAGGCCTCCAAAGGCCAACTGTCTTTGGTCCAAGCCTCTTCTCCACGATCTATGGCTTCCTTCCTTCAAAACGTGCCAAGTGTCCTCAACCACCACCAAACCCTAGCCCTACTATGATGTCAAGCCCCCAAGGGTGACGTTTTGGCCTTCTTAGGCAAATCGTTTGGGTGGTAGGGGCTAGGTTAGGTCCTCTATGATGTCTTCTAGGCCTCCAAAGGCAAGTTCTCTTCATCCGGCTTGTAGGCCCTGGTATCCAACTTGTGGGCTTCAAGGCCCATGGAAGCCCAAGCTAGGCTTGTTCCTCCAAAACTGTCCGCCAACTGGGTCCTGCAAAGACAAATGGATACACCCTCCAAGGATCTCAAGTCAAATGCAGCTTGATGAGTAAATCAAATCAATAAAAGAGCCATCTAAGTAAGTACATCCAAACCACCTCATCAAAATAAACCAATGCTCAAAGACCCTATGCAATTTGCTAAGTTTAGGTATGGGAGGGTTGACAAACCGACCTATTGGGTGAATCATACCTCAAGTTTAGGGGTGTTTCCTGAGGGGACCTCCTTTTAAGTCATGTGGATGAGGTGTCATGGATGGGGGGAAGGATTTTGGGTATGGGGTTCATGACATACAAGGGGTTGTGGTGTCTCATTTATGGGTGCCTTTGTAGAGGGTGTGCTGCACCTTCGTTTTCAATGCAATCTTTTTCCAAGCCCATTTATTTCTTTTTATTTTTTTAGGATGTTTCCAGGTTGGAGCCAAGGTGGGGCTTCTAAGTTCTACCTAAGCATGAAAAGCTGTGCCCACCTTGACTCTACCTTGGTCACATCATAGTTCCCCAAGTTGCAAACATGTGTGGGGCTTTTACCTAAGCAATAAGAACAATGCCCACACATGCTCCTCCCTGGTTGGCATTTTGTTATTAGTTATTCTTTTACGGGTCCCATCAACTTCTTATGAGAGACATTTCATTGTCCTCGGTATCCCTGGGCGAGCATCTAGAAGGTTAATGGTTTGACTTTTATCTTTTGCTAGCTACAAGCCCCCGGGCCTTCAACCCCTTCTTCCCATGAAGTGAGGGACAACCCCTTCTTGGGTCAGTACACCCGAAAATCCCAAAAGGTAAGAAGATGAGGGGATGAAGTGCGGAAAGTGACAAGTATGGTTGGGAATGGCACGATGACTCGTCAAAAGGACCTCCCAGTTGCATACCTATCCCTAAGGGTGACCCACTCACTAGGGCGCAATGTCAACCACCAAAGTGAAACAAGGCAAAGAGCATAATGTTCAAGCAAACGTTACATAATCAAAAGCAATAATAGATGCAACAAACTCAAATGCCTCAAATATTGAAATGACACTCACCATAATATTTGACCTGTACCTTATGGAGCAAGACCCAATGTCTTCCGAAGGCTAGTTGATGTGGTGGACACCGTCGTGACGAACCTGGAGCGGTGGTGGTGAGGTGGGTCTCTCTCTGTGCAAGTGGACACTACTGGTCAAGCTGTCTCTCGATACACCATGTCTGCAACCTAAGGGCCTTGAGACATCATCTCCTTGGCCAAGCAAGAACCTGTCCATCTACAAATGCCACTGCATACCCTCTGTCCTCCATGGCAGAAATAGAGAGTAGGTTTTTCTTCAGTCCAGGTACATATAACACATCACTTATTTTAAGAGGCTTCCTGGACTTTAGCGAAAATGAAGTTGTCCCAACTCCCTTAACCGCATACTTGGTATTGTCACCAAGTTGCACCTGCAATCGTGAGTTCTCCTCTGTCAAACTGGTGAGTGACTTTTGTGATTCTGTGATATGATGAGAAGCTCCACTATCCACCAACCAAGTCTCCATAGTGACCTGCCTAGAACAAAAAATTTGCAACAACTGTGTCTCAAGGGATGACTCCCTCTCTTTCTTCAAAGCCTCGGCTCTGATACCATGTCAAATTTTTCATGCAACTAATTTCAGATCTGAAAATTACTTCCAAGTAATCAAAACAGTAAAGCCTAACTGTTATCACTGAACAATTTTACACTGAAATTATGGCAGAAAATTACAGTGGCAGAAAGAACAAGATCAAAGATAAATCATCCATGCACTTGAGACACAAAAATTTCTATTCTGTAAATTAACAATTTCAGAATTTTCCTGAGGGCAAAATCAACCCACCCAACAACTAGAAAATCACCCAATCTGAGGACTAAATCAGTCCTCTGGAAAATTACAAAATTCAGCGAATTTCTTGAAACTTTATCACTTGCAAACCTGCTGACATCACCCTGCTATGCTGCTGACATCACCCTGCTGTATTGACCTGTCACATGTGTGAATTGTACGGATCTGTCACACATGCGGGTCTGTCACACGTGCGGCCTGCACAGGTCGTACCACACATGCGGCCTGCTGTATGTATCTGTACGGTCCGCATGTGTGGTCCATACCACACATGTGGTCTGTTCTTCTTAGCTGCAGTCTTTTGCCTTCCACACGTGTGACCTTCCTTGCCTCTCTTGTGTGGTCTCCCTGTCAAGAACAGAAAAAATAAAAGTGACCAGAAACCTTAGGCCAGATTGCCTAGGTGCAGAAATCTCCTTGCTGAGATTGCCGTGCTCCCTAGCACAAGTGTTCACACACTTATGCTAACTCCATAATGTCACAATCTCCTCTTCTCCTTTTATAGGAGTCTAATGTACGATTAGAAACCCTTAGCTTACTCTAAGGAGCTCTCCACTAATCTCAACATCTAATTAGAATATTTAATTCCTCCTTGTGGGTGTGAAACCCAAACACAAGCCCACAAAGGCCATCACCAAACCCATGAAGCCCCAACTCTACTCCAAGGGCATTTTCACTGAAACGAAAGTGTACAATGATTAGCTTTTACTTTTCCGATGATTTATTATCAATTTCTCTCTACGGAAATTGGCTTTGTTACTATTACCATTGTGAGATCAGATGTCATTTAATTCCCTGTATGATCATCTTCTGCATATCCAATGATTATCATTAATTTCTTTCTACAAAAGTTGCCTATTTATGTCTAGAGAATGTTCCAAAATGTAGCCAACATGTACGCATATTGGTTTTCCATGCAATCAGTTTCAGTATCTTTCTTCTTGGTAAACCTAAGATTGAACTGTCAAATGATGGATCAACTCATTATTTGTTGGGTGTTCTTTCAGTTGCCAAAGAATCATTTGAGGCAAGTCCATGAACAGTTTCATCAAGATAAACTACAGGTATTGATACTTGAACACTGCTTAGTAACAATGTGATTCTTAACTGAGATTTTATTTAACAATGCATTTTTGTTCAGCTTGTTTAGAAATGCTATTGATAACAAGGGAGGTAATATTTCTGTCCTGTTAATTTGGTAATGCTCTTGAACATGTGTAAATGCTAAAGCCTAAAGAAATTATTGGCATATCACAATCAAACATGAAAGCATTGATGTAAATTGATGGGGAACAAACTTCTTATTTGCCTTTTGTTGCGTTTTTCAGGTGGTTGTTGCAACTATTGCTTTTGGGATGGGAATTGATAAGGCAAATGTGCGGCGAATTATTCATTATGGTTGGCCACAGGTTACTATCTTCTACCAATACCTCTTAAAAGTAGCATTTTTGTAAAACACTCGCTATATTTCAGCCTTCCTCTTTAAATATGTATTTTTGCAAGAAAAAATTTGTAACCTTGTATTTTAAGAAGAAAAGAAAAAAGTTACTTTCTGGAAGTGCTCTGTAGCACAAGGACAAAAATAAAACTGTCATAAAGTCCCGTAGGTCCTTCCTATTATCTACTTCCTCTTCTTCATATATGTCACTTTATTTTTCATATCATATACAAAATCATGACTATATGCTATATGTTACCCCATGACAATATGCTATATGTTACCCCTCATACTGTATGAGAGGTAACCATGTGATTTTCATCACATGATAGAGACTTTCAGCACGAGCAGCACTCTTCCACTGGCATGATATTTATGTTGACGACCGGTTGTGAGCACTTCAGATTGATTAGTCAGAGCTTACATGTCAGAGATCTTGTGGGATAATGGTCTTCCTTGTGCAGTGGATATGCCCACCCTTGATGATTTCATGATGATGCTAGCATGGTCCAGTTGGTTTTCACACAGGATGATATTGTACACATGATGAGAGTGCCTTAGTGCTCTATTTGCCTATGATGATATTGATGTGTTGGACAGTCTCATACCTTTCATTCTTGCTCATGTATGTTGATATTGTTTCATATATTTGTCAGGACAGTGGTGAATCTGATAATGAATCATAACTATCTAAATTGTTATCTTTTTCCTTCTTGTACCTGTTATCGCACGATCTGTACTTGCCCAAAGCCCAAGGCAAGTGGGACAAGATTGGCGTAACACGGGGGTAATCCTATCACTGTCACCTCAATAGGATACCCCTTTCTGTTTAGGAGAAGGAATAATCCACTCCAAGGGAGACGTCCCAAGACCTAGGAGGTTTGAGGAAAGGGAAAAGGTAAGGCTAACCACCCCTCTCTCTACATCACTCGAAACGGACTTAAGCCTTGAAGGATGAAGCAAAGGAGAATAAAGTGTACCTGCCCCTTACCAAGACAACAACAAACGTTATGGCAGCAACAAGTAATATAAATGCTTCAACAAGACATTGAGTTCAATTATTTGTATGCAGCTAATGACAAGTAGATAACAGCAATAAATAAATGATAACAGCTGCAATATATCCAGAAAATGCACTTATTTAGACAATTTAACAAGATATTTAAAGTCTTAAATGATAGTACTTTGTCATATGCAAGTTCTAGATATGTGTCAATCAGCAAAATAAATTTAACAGGCTATGAGAGATGATTGT
>ML820018.1:38367-51398 GCA_009831015.1 Picea engelmannii | reverse complement strand
CCACCTTCTTCTTTTCCAATGATGATTGCTTCTTTTAAGGTTTCTCCTTTAGCCCACATAAGAACTTCTCCATCTATAAAGGCAACTCTGAAGCCTTTCTTCTCTAAAGCTGATATGGAGAGTAAGTTTTTTGTCACCAACTTCATTACTCTTCAATCTTTGTTTCGATTTCAGTTTGAGTTGAAGCAATGTTTGTTTGTGATGAGTGGCGAGATTCTACATATAGCAGGAGAGAGGATGGGAAAGCCATTGCCAGATTGGTGTACAACGACTCCTTCTGGGAAGGAGTGGCAGAGGTGTGCTCAGTGAGTGAACCTTTGGTAAAGGTTATGAGATGGTTGATAGCGATAAGCCCACATTGGGCTATTTGTATAAGGCCATGGATAGGGCCAAAGAAGCTATCCAGACTTATTATGTGGGCAAGGGTAGCCACAGGTTTCGTAGACAAATGCTATTATGGGATTTGATTGATACTCGATGAACTGAGATGCTCCATCGACCCATTCATGCAACAACAATTTTCCTCAACCCTGCATTTTCCTACTAATGCAAGTTTAATTTTGATGGCGAGTTGATGGAAGGGCTCCATACTTGTTTTCAGACGATGGTACCTGATGTTGCGATTCGCCTCGAAATTAATCGCGAGATAGAGATGTATCGAGATGGTACCAAACTATTTGGCTATGAAGATGATGTTGCTGCAAGGACCGTTTTGATGCCACATAAGTCATTAGAATTTAGAAGATAGTTCAATTGGAAACTCTTATGTTTTTAAAATTCAAATTTCAATTGTGTTTTAAAATTTATTTTAAAGTTTAATTATGTTTTCTTTATTTCTTATTTGTTCTAGATGTTTGGTGGCGAAACTATGGTGCAAGGGCACCAAATTTATAGAGATTTGCCATCCGAATCTTGAGTCAAACCTGTACCTCTTCGGGATGTGAGCACAATGGGACTGTATTTGAAAAAATACACTCAAAGAAACGCACTAGGTTAGGACTTATGAGAAATTACATTTATTGTAATTTGTAATTTATGAGTCTATGATCCACTAATATATTATGACCCTTAAAAGTTAAAACTCATTAAATTTTTTATGACCTTCTTACCGGTTGGAGTTCTCACATCTCAATGACTTGGTGTATGTCCATTACAATCTCCGACTATGGTTGAAGGAAATGGATAGAACACCGGATGTTGATGCCATTTCCTTGGACAATATTGATGTATTGTCTAAGTGGAGGGTGGAGGCTAAAATGCCTATCATGGTGGAGGAACCTGCATGGTTACAGGAGGAACCCGAACAACAATAGGACCTGGAGGAGCAACAGGGGGAGGAGGAGGAAGAGGAGGAGGAGCAGGAGGAGGAGTGGCTTGAAGACAACATGGAGGGTGATGTGCTAGCATCAATGCAACCTTCTACACTTATTGATACACCTACTCCTACACACACCAGTCATCGTCCACTATCAAAATCAGGGTCTTCTACTGTCAGGGGCAGGCTTGACAAAAAACCCATTATCATTTCCCGTAAAAGGGGGAGGGTATTATTATTAGATAGCTAGCTACTAGTTTTGTTTCATTTGTCATTGTACATTAGATATCTACCTCATGATGATGAGATACATTTATAATTATATATGTGATGTCATTTTGTATTGGTTATAACTTCTGGCCCTTCATGATTCAGTATCAACTTTGATGTATAATTTTTTATTTGGCATCCACTACATAAATATCAGTGATTTCTCCATATTTATGTGCCAATGTGTTTATCTGATGTTGTTGTTGCTTTATGTGTTTAAAATTTTGAAAAAAATGAATATGTTTTGTATTTTTTAATGTTTGTTGTGGTATTCCAATTTTTTGCCGACAATTTCCAACTTTTGCCGAAACAAATTTTTCCGGACTCTCGTCGACTTTTTGCCGATGCTGACTTTTTCAACAATGGCTAGATGTATGTGTATTTGCAAATCAGATCAGTGACATGTCCAACCAGATCTGTGAGTTATTTGCTTTGTAGTTGTTGCATCTTGGATTAATAATAAACAAGAGCAGATTTGCTATGTTCTTGCTGTTATAACATTTTTGTTGAAATATTGCCAATTAGTTGTATTTCTTTTATGTATTGCATGCAATAATATTACTACGTGGCATCAAACCTTGTGTATCATTTGCAAACCCCATTAAGAAAAATGTAGAAAATCAGCAACAAAAGTACACTAACTCACATAGGACTTTTGTCAAACACTTAGTAAACACAGATTTCTGTCTTAACTGAACTTTGATATGTAATAAATTAATAACCCACATTCAGCTATATCATAAGCAGAAGCACACATTACTAAGCAAATAACAGCGGAAAATAACAATGAACAACAGGCACAAAATACATGTGCACACCCAGATTTTGGCAACCAGCCAGGGAAAACCCCAGTTTTGGGAAACCCACCAAGAGAGATTTATTATCGGCTTCAAGATGTACACAAGTTACAGCAGTAATGCATTTGGCAGCAAAAGAAACACACTTACAGACACCCTCTACAGTCCCCCAAAAATCTTTCCCTTGAAAACAGTGCCACAGTCCGTACGGCCTGTACCACCCAGCTGAGAAACAACACATCAAAATGCGTGCCAACCTGTTGCTGTATGGTCAGATCTGTACGGCCTTTATGCTGCATGAAAAACCTCAAAACAACCTCAAACAACATGCCACTAACAGGTTCGATTTTCATGCCCTCTTTTCCTGTTGTACGACCTGTACGGACTGTACAGTATGGCCTCCCACACAGCTGCAACTTTCAGCAACTTCTCTCAGAAATTTGTCTTGGGTTTTGTGTCCAAGTTCTCTTGGAATCCGTGCTAAATCTGTTGCATTCACTTTTCTTCCAGCTCTTTCTCAAATCTTTCTTAACTTGTCTTGCACACTACCCTAGGCTTACTCTTGTAATTTGAAAGTGGCTTTTCACCTTCCCCATCCCTAAATCCAATGGCCTAGATTTAATCTTGTCTTTACAAGATCAAGGGACATGATTCATTCCCTCCAAAATAAATCACTTACATTTACTAAAGTTATTTTCCACTTTATGACATAAGTGCACTTTAGGACATAAAATCACTTTAATAAAATATTAGAAGGTTACTTTTACAAAAAGTCACTTTAACAGAAGAGTCACTTTATTACAACTTTATAAAACGCCTATTACAAAGTCAAGTGCCTAGTAGTGCAAATTGCAAGGTCACTTCCGCATACAAGAAAAAACATGTGGAGTACCTCTTGAGCTATAAAAGCTAACAAAAAACAAATCAGCAAACACATAATCAACAACAGCAACAAGAGGGTTTTTACAGTGGTATTAGGGCATGCTGTCAAAGTGTTTGACAAAAGTCCTGAACCAACAATAAACATAAAACATAACAACAGTCAGAAAAGGGATATTTCAAGGGTACCAGAGCATCGTAGTGAATTGTTTGATGCAAGGCCTGAGTCAAATAACCACTAAAAGATAACAGCAATAAGCATAAATACATATCAGCAGTAATGAGGGTTATTACACAAAGCACATGAGATGAAATACTAAAATACTATACTATATAAGGGCATTTTATATACCTAAAATACTATATTATGTACTACATATTTTAATAAAATTAAAAACTCAATTATATGATATATTATTAGTATTAATCATATTAAATTAAGCCCTTAAATGTCACGACCATTCGTTGTGACCCATGTGTTTAGTTGTATCATCACACTGCATATCAATAAGCATTCATTCTTTATTCAAATATATTTCAATATATATGTCTTCTCTTTGTGTGGATTTATTTCTATGCTTGGTGTGTGAAATATTGTAAGAATGGGTTTTTGAACCATTTGGTTCATAACACGGTCTGTGAATTTTCCTGTTACAGAGCTTGTCTAGTTTTTCTTTATGTATTTTTTTTTTGTCATTTCTTTTCTTTTGTTTGCAACCAGGCAAGAGTGTAAGACATTTTTGTTTATCCTTTTTTAATGGGAGATTTGTATCTTTAATATTGCGACTGTCTATCTTTTGACATTTAATACAGCTCTGTATGTTAACATGAAAAGACTTCCTTCACTGTTGCCGAGTAAAAGAAATGCAGAACAAACACAGAATGCACTTAATATGCTTTCAGAGTGTTTCAGGTATTATTTTTCATTTTGTATGTTATTGTGGCTAGTTGAACTTCAAAGTGAAGGTTAATATTATGCAATCTTCTGATCCACTGATCATTGAGTTTAAATATATGTTTGCAGATATGGTGTTTCTACCACATGTTGTAGAGCTAAGATTCTAGTTCAGTACTTTGGAGAGGATTTCATTCAAACGAAATGCGGATTGTATGTCTCTTGCCAAATGCTTTGTTTTATATTAGTTCTACATCTATAACATTCTAGACATACTTTTTGAGCATCTCCTAAATTAGCAATGATTCTACTAAGAAAATATATCCCACTGCATTAATTTCCTTATGTTGGAGTCTGTAAACTAGACTTATTGGGATTTTGGATCACACTTGTGGTTAATTGGGTGGGATTATGGTCCACATTTGAGGGTTTAGGGGCAACTAACTAAAACACTAAAGCTATATATATTTGAGGCCTTAACGCCATTTGTACATCATTGAAGAACATCACCTATGAATCGAGATTCTATTTGAGAGTGGAGTTTTCATAATTTCTCTACTATAGTCTTTGTGTTCTTGTGGTGATTATTAAGTTATCGTGAATTATGGTTTCCTATGAACCAATTCCAATACCATGAATTCTCACATTGTTTCAGAGCATGTCTTTCTAGTTAATGTGCTTAGGTGGCTAGGTGGCTATATTTGATAGTTAATGTGCTTAGGTGGCTACATTATCTGCAGCTCTGTCCTTCTGTTTGCATGTAATTGATAGTTACAAAATAGTGTTTCCATGGAGCGAGAGTGGGATTTGGGAGTGGTCCTTCCCAAAATAAACCTGGAGAGTGTTCCCCACCCACCCACCCACATATTAATATATATTTTTACCTATTATAATGCAAATATATTCAAGAAAAAGGTGCAGAGTGCCAAATTAGTTGCGAAGTTTGTAATGTGATCCATTATTTAGAAGTTTGTAATGTGATCCATTGTAGATTAGAGCATCCATCAATTAACCATTTAGTAGTTACTAAGTTAAAAATCAGATAGCATGAAGCAGAATAGGAATTGAAGTTGAACCATATAACATCAACCATCTAGCAGTTACAAAGTTATAAATCATATAGCAGGAAGTAGAATATGAAATGAAATAGGATATCATGATGAGAGATTTATAACATGCGTAGAGTAATCTTTACAAAATAGGCCATGTGCTTAATTTACAAAATAGATATTAGAGATTGAACTTTGGAACAATAAATTAAGTTGAAGTTTGTGACAAGTAGAGAAATGAATAAAGAGAAACAGTTGTACTATCTACTGTTGTTTCCTCTTGCCATGAGCAATTTCCACTTTAGCTCCTCATGGTCGAGGAAGAGCACTACCATGAGCTTCACGACCCACACATAGCTGTGGTGGTAGTGAAGTTGAAATTGATGGCCAACTATTCACATTGGTGTTAGATGGTGTGGGCATATAAACATGATCATTGTTCTTAGCAATAGGATTGACTTCCAAGTCCTCGAAATTGTCCTTCTATGGATTGTTGTCCCAATTCTTAAATGTTTTATTTTTCTTCAACTTCTCAAAGTAATTTGACAACAACTTCAAGATGTAGTCCACAAAAGCCAAGATATCCACGCAGTCTACATTCAATTTGTTTATTTCACAGTGTGGATGAAGATATAGGTGCTCCAACACCTCTAGATAGAAAAAATGATAACAACCTGTGAAGGCTTCTTCACTGGCAATTGCTGTTGTTGTGGGAAACCACCACCATATAAGTTCCACCAAGGGATAGAAGGCATCCTATCTTGTTCTTTCACTGCATGATTCAAATCTGTTACCCCTCATACTACATGAGGATTGCATGTGTGATTTTTATCACTTGATTCAGAGATTTGCAGGATGGTATGATGGTTCTAGCCCCCGAAGGGGTTTGATTATGGAGTTTTGGTGGAAGTTGCTTCAGTGGTGTAACATGTTCTTTTTTCAATTTGATTTAAGCATTCTTCATGGATCGATGTTGGGGAGATCACCTAGTGATGTTTTTCATTTCATGTCTTACTTGTTAGTGTCCCCTAGCATGGTGGTGTATTTGCCTAGTGTTTTCCTAGTGTCGTTTATATTTGATCACATTTCCACCATTTTACCTAGGTAATTTATATGTTTCATCACATCTTCACTTTTTACTTAGGTAGAATCCACATTACACTTGCATTTCATCACTTTCCCTTTCGTGGAGGGTGCATGACACATTTTATGTGTAATTCCCTAAGTTTCATTTCATAATAACCCTTCATTTGTCATGTTACCTCTCAAACTCTCGCTAAGGGAAACTCCTGCCTTGCGCAGGAGAGCTTGAGGGCAACTACTAGGCAAGCCAACCAATGTCACCTCAATGGCCTTGCCTCTTCACTTTAAGGCTAGGGTTCCTAACCTAAGGAGGGTATTCTTAGGGGCCAAACTAAGTCTGATTGTTGTGTTGAGAAGGGGAGCTTTGAGACACGGTTTGATTGAGTGTTTAGAAAGATCAACACTATCCTCTCTCAAGGGTAAGGCATGTCTAAGTCTGAGTGAAGAAAATGCCAAAATATCAATTATGAATGAGCTTATGAAATATTTGACTTAGACAACAATGCTCATTCCAAAGGGCTTAGAAACATGAAATATTGCTCAAATTAGAATCATATGGGTGCGAACTTGCGAAGTAATCAGGAAAAATGTATATCATTATTCACCATATCATTCATCATTAAAGGCCATTACCGCCATCTTACAAAGATTATATGCCAAGAACCAATGAACTTGCAATCAAGAAAAGTATACAGTGCTGTTATTAAAACCACAAGGACAGCAAGATCATATTGATCCAATGAGTTTGGTTATGGAAAGAGGGCAGATTTCTGTTTAGTAAATGAGACAGTTATGCAAAGAAGTGCTCTAATGTATGGCAAGATAGCCAATGATAGACAACCACATTTACAAGCATATAACATATGCCATTATTATCCACGTGTCAATACTCAAAGGAAAAGTAATCAGTGAACAGAGCTGTAATTAACGTTCTCAAAATATGTGACAAAGACAGCAAACTTGGAGTGCACCAACAGTAATATTCAATGGTTAGATTGCAAGGTTATATTCATATTTGTTTGAGCAGTGATCTTGTGAGTATTATGCCATAAACCATAGAGAAACACCAGTGCTGCAACAAATGCCCTTGAATTGTGTGACAAGGACAGCAAACAAATAAATATACCAACAGTAAAATGTCTTGCCAAGTTCAGATTATAAGCAGACATAAAACTTGTGTGTTTTGTGTTCAAGCCAATATGCCATGAGAGCACATTAATGACAGCATTTGACTCAAGAATTTAGCACAGTCCACAGCGTTATATTCCAGATTTCATTCATAAAGGCAAAGCCAAAGAAAGATCCACAAATACTGGTCACAATAGAAGAATAAAACTGTGTGGAAGGTGCAACAGGCCAGCATATACCATCAGTAGTAAATGAAACTTAAACTCTGCAATTTAGACAGTGTATAAACCATCAAACAGTGATCAAATAGAGGATGATGTTTTGATATTTAGTAAGGTCGTTGGGCCTCTTCTTGCATCAATTTGTTCTTATGGGTGATCTAGAGCAAGAATATAGAGAAATGTTGCAATAATTGTGATGTAGCAAATGAGAAACTACCACTGTCCAAGCATGCATTCAGATTTAAAACCTTGAAAACCAGAAAAGAGATTGAGTCTAGATCCACAAGAGACAAGATCATTCCACCTATTTCCTCATCATTTTACTATATATGAGCGTATACTCCATAATAATGCTTCAAAGTTGCAAAGTTTTTGTGATGAATGATCTTATTAAGAGCTATACCACATGTTCAAGCATTTATTAAGGTAACCCACAACAATAACCAAATCAAAAAATCCAAGGGTGTCCCAAAACGATTAGGGCTAGATCCAAAAGAATAAGCAATAGAACTAGATCAATACCCTAGTATATGCTGACACGAAACAATATTCCTTGAAAAGCAAATTAGCATATGTGAGATCAAGCATTAGTGGATATACCATTGAAAACATCTTAGATCCAAGCAATCTAGACGAAAATATGAAACAAAGTCAAACCCTAGATAGCAAATCATCAAAATTAAAGAAAATAAAAGGAGAAAAAGACAAAATTTGGGGTTTTCTGTGGTTGAAGAGAAAGATAGACTAGTTCCTTAGAAAGGGCTATGGGTTCACTAACAAGTCTAAGTGAGGTTTAAGGTTTAAAGATGAGGTAATGTTGAAGGTACCTAAAAGGATTACCTATCAAGCATCACCTAGGGAAAATAGGGTTCTTCAAGTTTGGATGGGGGGATTGGTCCACTAGGGAGCCTCTCCAAGTACTACTAAGGTGATCTCAAAGCATGGTCATTTGCAAGGGGGAAGAGCCTCTAGACGTCCTTCCTCAATGCAAAGAAAAAAATCTTCAATGGTCAAAGGGATTAAGGCAAGAATGCTATACCTTAGTTACCCCTCCAAGTGGAGCAAGATGCACTTCTTTGGCCTTATAGTAGCTTTGTCCTCTAGCAAAACTTGAAAAAATAATCTATGCAAACCCTTGAAAAGTATCCTAAAATATTACATAAATAGTATAGATACACAAGAACTTTTTAGAGAATTTTTCTCATTAATCTCCAACAATGAAAATAAGAGAGGCATCCTCCTTTTATAGCTAAGGAGTCTCCTCAATACAATGAGTAATACAATGTGCTAGCTGAAAACCATGAGAAAAAACCATTGGCCCTAGTCAAAATCATGGGCAAAATACAACAAATAGGGACAAATAACTCTCAAAATCCTCCAACCCATGAGTGGTCCCTCAAAGATGGTCCAAATGCAGCTACAAAGGGACACTCGTGTGGACTAAAGGGCCTAGAAGAAGTGTGCCCTCTCATAAAACGTGCCAATGTCCCAAAAATGAGTGAAGAACAAGTCAAAGATGGTTCAAAGACTAAAGCGCTCCTCCAACCAACTCCCAAGAGCAAGGAAGTGGACAAAGCATGAAATAACAACCTCCATGTGTGTGACATCACTCCACATGTTTGGGCCATCAAGGTAGAATCCGATGTATAATGGCATGTGTAGCCTCCTCAATAGGGGCGTTCCTCAAGTAAAGCACTGTGGTCAATGCCACATCATCCGATAGTCAATATATTCACCTATAACAACTCCAACAACTTGTAACCACCTCTTCAATTACATCAATAAGCTCCCATGTGTGGTCCAAGGAGGGAATAATAATGCATGTGTGTGAGTACAATGTCCAATTAAGCAAGGAGACCAACTATGAGTGGTCCACGTGGCAAGTGTGATGACATGGCATCCCTATCATGGCTTGAGGCACTGTCACAGATCTCATAGAAGTGACATGTATCCCGATGTAGTACATAGATCCCAAGGCAAATGGTATGGTTCCCAATATTTGTAGATATGATAAAAAACGAGTACATGGATCCCAATGTGGTGCCATGGATCTTGAGGCATGGTACAAGGATCCAAATGCAAGGCACCCACTTGGAGTAATGGGTCTAGCTTCTTAGCAAGCCATTAGGTGATACACACCTAATGATCTCTCTTAGCACAACGTAACAGTACGGGTTAGTTCTAATGTTTGCATAAGTTTTACAAAGGGAGCAACATTAACCCTTAAAGATGTGACAAGTCCTAGTACAACAAGTATTTCCCTAGTCCCTATTATCCCCAACTCCTAGGGATAACTAAGGATATGATGTCTCGAGGCCCCCAGGTTGCAGACATGGAGTACCTAGAGACAATTTGACTAGTAGTGTCTGTTATCCCCATTTTGTGGATAACTAAGGAGATCATGTCTTGAGGCCCTCAGGTTGCAGATATGGAGTGCCGAGAGACTACATGACCAACAATACCCTTTTGCACAGATGGAAAACCCACTCACCAACATAGAGGGTCACAATTTTTCCGATGGCATCCACCACACCAGTTGTCTTCCAAAAGGCAGTGGGCCTTGCTCCATGAGGTACAAGTCACTATTATGGTGAGCATCATTTCAATATTTAAGCCATTTGATTATGTTGTTTCTTAGATTGCTCTAGATTTCGTGATATATGCTTGGACATTATGCCTTTTACCTTGCTTCACCTTGGTGGTTGACATTGTGTGCTAGTAAGTGGTTTTCCTTGGGGATGGGTTTGCTACTGGGAACTCCCTTAATGAGTCATCGTACCGTTCTCGACCATACTTACCACTTTCCATCATTGTTCCTGTCCATTACCTTATCTCTTGGGATTTTAGGATGTATTGACCCAAGAAGGGGTTGTCCCTCATTCTATGGGAAGAAGGGGCTAAAGGCCCAAAGGGGTTGATGTTAGGTAAAAGATAAAAGCCTTGTATAAACCTTCCAGATGCTTTGCTTCAAGAATGCTTAAAAGAATAAAGAATGCTTAATATAATAAAGAATGCTTAAAAGGTTAGTTGAAGGATAGGAGGTCTCATCACGAGCCGACCTATCACGTCCATGAATATCGAGTGGTATGAAATTACCATCATCTGGTCACCAAACTAGGGTAATGGTTCTCAGTTGCATGGCTGAGAGAAAGGGGGTCTCATCATGAGCCAGCCTTCTCATTTCCATTCGGTGTTTGTGGGTGACATTACCATCATCTGGTCACCACGCCAGGGCAGGGACCTTCAATCTCTCCTTGTGCTATATTGAAAGAAAATACAAAGAAAGAAAGATAAAGGGCAATTGATGAGCTTGGAAAAAATGCATTGCAGACGAAGGTACCACACACCCTCTACAAAGGCACCCATGAATGAGACACTACGACCCCCTATATGTCATGAGCCCTATGCCCATTGAGTCTTGACCCCAACCACTTCATCCACTTTACATGGTTTAGAGAGGGATCTCCTAGAAACTCTCTTTGACCTAGGGCAAGATCTACCCAATAGGACACCTCGTCAACCCTCCCATATTCAAGCTTGACAAGTCGCATAGTGTCTTTGAGCAATTAATTGTTTGATATAGTGATCTTTGATACACATGCTTAGATGGCTTATTTATTGATTGGATTCACTTATCATGATGTTATGACTTGAGATCCTTGGAGGGCGTGCTCATTTGTCTTTGCAGGACCTAGTTGGTGGACGGTTTTGGGAGAACAAGCCTAACTTGGGATCCCATGGGGCTACAAGCCCACAGGTTGGATGCCAGGGGCCTGCATGCCGGATAAGAGAGATCAGACTTGAAAGGCCTTGATGATGACTTGGACGACCTAGCCCAACCCTCACTTGCCAAACGATTTGCCCAGGAGGGGCAAAACGTCCTATTTTTGAGCTTGACGTCATGCTTTTGGGGCTAGGGCATGGTGGTGAGGTGCCACTCTTTAGACACACGGACGTATTGAGGAGAAGAGGGTCTTCACCAAGATGAAAGTGCTTAGATACTTGACATGTGGCCTTTGGAGGCCTACCCATGCTTCTCCAACAGCAACAACTTTCTCAAAGTGGCAAAACGTTCCCTAAAGGGGAGACATCCTTCTAAAATTAGGGTTTATTTGTGCAAAAAGTAAAATTTTAAGGAATTGTTTAATATTGTTTTGTAAAAGGGGCAAGATTAGGGTTGTTAACCTCTAATCTTGTGTTTTAGCCTAAAGTATGTGGACAAACTATGTTAGCTACATTTTGTATAAATAGAGATCATAAGATCTCATTTTTAACATAACTCTCCCTCATTGTGAGAGGACTTGGTCTGGAATTTTCGCTACATTGGTTTATGGCTATATTGATGAATGGTTGATGGAGGAGTGAGGCGCTAGCCTTTGATGATGTTTTCTGGCTCTTATGGTGGATTATCTTGGCATTTCTCTTGATCTTGGTATGGTCTTTTACTATTATGCTATCATTTTTTTTCAAGTCAAGTATTGTTATGCTAGGAGCTAGGTCGGAAGTATAAGGGCATACACCCCCACCATAGTCTTCATCATTTTATGCTTCATTTCATTGATTATACAAGGGTTTTCTAAGAGAAGTATAAGGGCATACACCCTCTTAGCTTAAACCCTAGCTAGACAAACTTGCCTTGGGAAGTAAAAGGGCTTACACCCCCAAGTAGGTAGCTTCTTTAGCTCTTTGTTTATTTGACTCCATTAACCCAATAGTAAAGGCACTAGTCATACTTTTTTGCATTGGAGATATAAAATCATTGCCTTGGGAAACACAATTTTTGATCTTTCAAAAGGTTTTTTGCTTGAAGTTGGTTGGCCTCATTGAGAGGAGTCTTCCCCTACTAGGGTGTCCCCTCTCTCCCACTACTTCTTGCTTCTGTTACAAAATTACATCTACAGCCATTAGAGCTGCAGAAACCCTAACTCATTTGCATGAATAGCTCTCTTATCAACCATTGAATTTTGCTCAAAGTCTGCACAACTTTTCTCCTTGGTCCAACGCACTTTTTGGCAAAGTTTGAGGGGATTTCAATGGCTGATTTTCTTGCTGTAATACATTGAATGTTACCACCATAAGGATGATATAATTTGCTGCAGACAAGTGTTTACAACAACCTTATCTTTTATCGCTAGGTTATTGGTTCTTCATCTTGAGTTTAGCTAGTCATCTACTAGTCTTTCTCTTGCATTTTCTACTTGATCTCTAGCATTTATTGAGCAGCTTATAGTACCATATTCTTGCTGATATATATTGTTATCTATTGCTGCAAATTGGGGACAACAAGCTTAACTTGCTGATCCAACTAACATACATCATTGCAAAGTGTCTTTTCTTGTGTCTCGGGCAGGTATTTCATCATTTGCAGGTTACTCAACATACTTGGCAACCCTT
>ML820018.1:24598-34661 GCA_009831015.1 Picea engelmannii | reverse complement strand
CACCTACGATATGGCTTTACAATGAGCTACCTTGTGCAAGACTGCATTGGGCCACCTTGATGGCTCATCCATGTTAATGGATAGATAATGACCTCAAGACTTTTGCCATTTATAGGCCTCAACAGTGGGGAGACCACTTCACATGATGAATGTGGTATAATTTAAAATTCACCTACCATGAATGAATGATCATTGTACTATCACTAGACTATGTTACAATTAAGCCTCCAATATGTCTCACTATAGAGCTCTACAAAGATCCATAGTCCATAAGGGTCAACATTGAACCACCTAGGATATGGCTTTACAATGAGCTACCTTGTGCAAGACTGCATTGGGCCACCTTGATGGCTCATCCATGTCAATGGATAGATAATGACCTCAAGACTTTTTCCATTTATAGGCCCCAACAATGGGGAGACCACTTCACATAATGAATGTGGTATAATTTAAAATTCACCTACCATGTCAGTTGGCCACTTATATTAAGTAATGAGGAGACACATAAATGATCCAGTAAAGGACCCCAATAAATCTAATGATGCCCCATTACATGTACATGAATGTCTCACAAATGGTGACTTTAAATGCTCCATGTGGCCACTAGACAAGCAAATGATCCACTAAAGGACCCCAATAAGTCTAATGGTGCTCCATTACAAGTATATAAATAAATGCCCCTCAAAGTATATAACTGCCATCATAATGGCATTATGTACATCAATAAATGGGTCCTTTAAACCAAATTACAACATACTATAACATTTCATGGGTTAGATAAGTATCTCTTGAAGTCATTAGAGATCTTTTTAACCATGGAATTGCAAATATAATAAAAAAATGCTTCTCTAAATAAAAATTATGTATCAGTTGTTTGTTGATTGTTGTTAGTGCTAACTTCTTGAATACCCACATCCTTGACGGGATCACTGGGACATACCCATTTGAACACTCAAGTAAGAAGTTGAACTGCTTCCTAGTCTGTTTCGAGTTGTCAAGTGTCCATAACTAGGCTTCTCTCATTGGCTTTGTATGCTATGAAAGCTCAAATAGGTAGCACTTAACTTTCCCCCAATATTATTCAGATTGGTGTACTTAGTCCGATCATTCCTTGGAGGGACATTCTTAGGCCCTATATTTAGTACCTTCATAATGGTTGATGTTGACAACACTATTTCCAACACTATTTTAGAGGCTCAGAGACATTGACATGTTGATGTTGACATTCTCGAAGCTCTATGCTACGGTTCTCCATTTGAAGCTCTCTAGTGAGCTTGAGCCTAAACACCTCAGAGTTAGGGGATAGGCATGATTCAGACATGCTTATTAGACCATTGATCACATCTTTACCCTCTGGGCCATCATTGAGGAGGCATGACACTGGTCTTCAAAAGTCTACTGCTGCTTTGTAGATTTTTGGAAGGCTTTGTACTCCTTATCAAGAGAAGCACTGTTCCAGAGGCTTAGAAACATTGGCATCTCCCAGACCCTAGTGACCACCATCATGCGCCTATATGTGTTAGTTCTTGGTCGTCTCCACACAGTTCACGGGATATCAAATTTCATCATGAGTACCATTGGGGTTAAACAGGGTTGTCCCCTATCCCCCACATTGTTTGAGATTTATATTGATGAGTTAGAGGCCTTTCTTCATGAGCATATCTAAGACAACAACGAGTGCCTCCTCCACTAGGTTTTGATCTCCATCTTTCTTTTCGTTGATGATGTGGTCCTCCTAGCCTCGTCTCTAGAGGGATTACAGAGATAGTTGGATGCCTTAGCTTTATTCTGTGACCTTCAAGAGTTGACAGTCAACCTGGGTAAAACCAAGGTTATGATCTTGAATGGGTTGAAGAAATCCATAGGCTTGCATTTCTTCTTCAGAGGGAAGGAGATTGAGTTCACCAACACATACACATACTTGGGAGTACAATTCTCTAGATACCGCTTCAGTTTGAGACCAGCCCTCCAGCCCCATATCATCAAGGGCTACAAATCTTTAGCCCTTCTTGAGAGACAATGTTTTTGTCACCACTTTCAGGACATCTCATCCAAGATGTCCCTCATGGACTCCCTTATTCAACCCACGGTTCTCTATGGCTCAAAGATTTGGGGGCCTTCGTTACTGGAGTCTGATTGGGCCTCAGTTGAGAGAGTCTAGACCCTTCTCCTCTGACGCATCATTAGATGCAAGCAGATAGTTCCTCAACACATCATCCTAGCAGAGTTTGGGGCTCACCCCTTTTGACTTGAGACAATGTTCAAACTGTTCTCTCTTTTCCATCGTATCCAGAGCTCCGCGGTCTCAACAAAGGGGCGAGACTAGTACCCATACATGGCCTACTACTCATCTGAAACCATTGCCCTCTCTAGCTCATCGGGTCGGGCTCGATGTTGGTTCATGGGGGTTTAAGATCTTTTAGAGTTTGTGGGAATTCAAGTAGATCTTCTTCCTCTGTTTAGATATTCTTTGGATGCGCCTAGCCATTTCCTACCAACGAAACAGGTGTTGAACAAGATCATCAAGGATGACATTTACAGGCATTTTATCCAGATCACTTGGGTTAACCCTCTGGGTGGATTATGCCCAAAGATGGCTTTTTACACATAACACTTCTTAGAGCTTAGGGACAGGTTTATCGTTAAACAACATTATACACTCCCCACTGGGCAAATGCTCTTTGGATTTTACTAGGCCAGTTCAGAGTGGGATCCCTTAGAGTTCGAGTTGAGATAGACCACCAGTTCGATCGTACAAACATGATTTGTCAGCTATGCCAGCTATAGGAGGTCGAAACTGAAGAACACTTCATCTTCTGCTGCCCCATCTACTATGAGATCAAGGGGTGATTTCATTGCTTATTCAGGGGGGCTCAGACCCTCATTGGCTTCTTCAACTATCTTGATCAACGATGCTTAGCTTTATACATACAGGAGGCCCTTAGGTTCTGAGCCCATACTCTTTAGCCTCCAATGAGACCAGACCCTATTTGGCGGATCACCTCCTTTTTTAGAGTACTACCTTCTGGTAGGGGCACTAAGAGACACATCGACATTAACACAACTCCAGACTCCAAATCAGTGCAGATTTGTGGGACCTCCCTCTGTCCGATGAGATTTCAGTGACATGATTAGACCAAATCCCTTCCTAGGGGACATATGAGATCCCCCAAGCCTCGTCGGGGTACTACCTATTCTAGTCAGCAGCGTCGTGGACGATTCATGCATCCCACCATTCCTCCCTCTGGACATCCTACTATACTCGACTTTCTTCCCTCGACCTCGAATGGTAAGAGAGAGGGGTCCATTCCATGATTGACCTATTTCATCACCTCTGGTTCCTCTCATCCCTGGATCACTCCTACAATATATCTTCTCATCTGAGCAGGTCTCTGGGCTCGGGATCGAGGGTTCTTCATGTCTCAACATAGATCTCACTCTCTACGGTTTCACCTTATCTCATTGTATTTTCTTTTGATTTTACTTTCTGCATCTTGCCTTTATACGAGACCTTTTGGTACTCCTGTTTTGTGATGACATCATTGTACTCAGCAGTCCCTTTGAGCTGCTTTTGTGGTCATTAGTTGGACATTAATGAAATTATCTTATCTTATCTACTCTTCTACTTCTAGTGCAAAAGTAATTCTCTTCTTTGGAGAGAAAAATGCTTATTTTTATTTCTTTTCTAGGGTTTACCTCTTGTGTTTACCTTGTTGTACTCTTTATGTTCATTTGTAGTTATTTTTGTGTTTGATTTTCCTTTGATACACCCAAAATGCCATTTTAACGTGTACTTTATATTCCCATGATCTATTTTGGTCATTGTAGACATTAATATAATTTCTTTTCATTGTAATTTTGGTGCTTTTTATTACTAAAAACAGAACACACATAGAAACCAAAAACACAATAGAGCTTGGAAGAGCAAAATACTTCTTACATAAGAAAATGGAGAGAGCACATGTCCTTCTATAGTAAAGGAATGACATAAACCATAAGTACATAGACACTAGATGAATAAACCCTAAAATGTCTTAAATGTATTAAAGCATTAATTAGACTATGTCAACAAGTGAGTTTGGTAATATATCTATGTCTATAGTGTAAACGACCAATATGAACTAAATAACTCTTAACATCTTCCCTTACTGGTCATTTTGGAAACTAGACCAAGTTTGTCTGAAAATTTTACAAATTTTTTTGGGCCAAGAGACTTGGTGATATTGTCTGCAGTTTGGTTTTGAGTTGGGCAATATTTCAACTTAGCTTCCCCATCTTCTACAAGCTTTTGAATGGAATGACAGTGCACATCAATATGTTTGGTTTGCTCATGGAAGATGAGGTTCTTTGCTATCCTGAGAACACCTTGGTTTTCGAAGGAAAGTGCTGTGGGCTCATCCTCATTGGCTTGCAAGTTTGCAAGCATTCTTCTAAGTGAAACTAGGTCACATGCTCCTTTTACTGCTGCTCTGTATTCTTCTTTTGTAGAGAAAAGTGAATATTCATGTTGTTTCTTGCCGATCCATTAAATTGCCCCTGTGCCAAGACTGAACACATAACAATGGATTTTTGAATATTATTTGTTTTCGAGTTGTGCTTGTCCATGCAATGTAGACACAAACTCCTCCGTGGTGAAGGGTTTCTTGTAAAGTTTTAACTTGTGGCTATTGATTAGGAGTGGAGCCCCGTCTTCATCAATGGTATGAATCTAAATGTAGACATTGTTGAATACTGTGCCAATCTCATAGGGACCTAGCTATCTAGTTCTAAGCTTACCTGTGAAGTCTTTAAATCTGGAGTCTATTACACAAATCGAGCACATAAAGAAACCAAGATAACTCGTAAGAGTTCTTCATATTGTATAGTAACGAGAAAGTAGATTTCTTATATAGGATTACAAGCAAGTCGAGTCAATCCACTTTATGAATGTGGGATAGACAGAAACACACTAAAGTAAAATAAGACATAAAAGCATAAAATATTCTAAAGTTGAATTGATATTTACTTTAACACCCTCCCTTAATGGTCAATCTACTAACTACACCAAGCTTATCCTGAAATTTTACATATTTTTCAGGACCCAAAAACTTGGTGAGAATGCCTGCAGTTTGGTCCTCTGTGGGACAGAACTGCAACTCGATAGATCCATCCTCTACAAGCTGTTTGATGAAGTGGCAATGTACCTCAACATGTTTGGTACGCTTGTGGAAGACTGGATTCTTGGCAAGTTCGATCACCCCTTGATTGTCACATAGCAGGGGTGTTGGCTCTCTTTGCTGCATCTGCATATCTAAAAGCATCTTCTTGAGCCAAACTGCCTGACAGGCTCCTTTGACTGCTCTTAGATATTCTCCTTTTGTCTATGAAAGGGCTACCCTAGATCAAACTCTCGAAGTAAGAAAAACCATTTAACAATTTGATCACTAGTAACAGGTTTATTCATAATATACAAAATACCAAAAAGATTTGTGTGCACAAAAATAGGGTATCTAGTAATGTAGTGTTTAAATTTATGGATGTCATTTATCACTGTAAGGAACTCCTTTTTGGTGATAGTGTAGTTAAGCTTAGCTTTGAGAATATTTTTGCTGATCTAATAAACTGCATATGTTTCATCTACATACTTTTTCCCTAGAAAAGCCCCTAAGACTCTCATGGAAGCATCAGTATGGATATGGAAAAAAAGATCCGAGTTAGGTCCTCTTAGCACAGGAGTTGAGACTAGTTTTTCTTTTGAAGCTTCAAATGCTTTCTGTCATTTTGTAGTGCAAAGAAATTCAGCATCCTTTGTAAGAAGGACAAATAGAGGTGCTGCACTTTTATTAAAGTCTTGAATGTATCTTCTGTAATAGCTGGCATGCCCAAGAAAGTCAAGAACATCTCATTGTTTTTGGGGTATAGGTAAGTCATTGATAACAATTTTGACAGTGTCAACTTCAATACCGGAAATTGATATATGGTACCCTAACACTATTCCCTTATTCATCAACATGAAACGTTTCTGCTTAACGAGGGACAAGTTCATATCTTGATAGTGTTGATGCTCATTTTTTAGATTAATCAAGGCTTCTTTGTAGGAGTTACTATAGATTGTGAAGTCATCCATATAGACTTCTACATAGTTATGAACTAAATTTGGAAAGATGTTGAGAAGAATTTGTTGAAATGTGGGAAGGGCATTACATAAACCGAAAGGTAGAACCCTATAAGCAAATGTTCACCAAGGGCATGTGAATGTTGTTTTGTCTTGGTCCTCAAGAGTAATTTGGATCTGGTTGTAGCCACTAAATCCGTCAATGTAGGAGAAATACCAACAATGCATGCAAGACTTGGTCAATGAAAGGCAAGGGGAAGTGGTCTTTTCAAGTAGCCTTGTTGAACTCCCAGTGGTCCACCCACACTCTCCATTCCTTCTTATTTAGGGCTATGTTCTCGCTCATTTTAAATTCTTTTTAATTTTGTTTCATCATTCATGTTTAATTTTTAAAATTCCTATGAAGAAAGTTGTAGAGATTTTTGAATATTATTTGATTTTTAAATTAATTTAATATGTTATTGTCATCTTCTAGTTGTTGTCCCTTAATATTATTTGATTTTTATTATGTAATGTTTATTTAGGTCTTTTATATTCATTACATGCAATTATTAAGATAGTTTTGTTTAATATTATTTTATTTTTCCTGAAGTGGCATCTTGATTAGAAAAGGCACATGAACTTTGCAATTAGGGGCAAGAAACCATCTACAAAGGGCAACTAATTATTTGTGTTTGTTTGTTTTCATTTTGATGGTTTAGTTGTTCTTGTGTGCTTGTTTTGTATGTGTTTTTTGGTGTATTTGTTTTTGTTTTCCTTCTTTGCCATTGGGGTCATTGAATGAATACATTTTCATCTCTTTGTGGCTTTACTTTGCATGTGCAGGTGTGATGTTTGTGTCAATGGGCCACCCAATTGTGAGAACTTGAGCAAGGAAGCAGGGTTATTTTTGAGGGTTTTGGTAGAAATGCAGGTAATGTAATTTGAAATATCTATTTGTTATGTAAGACGAAGTTAGTGGGACATGGTAAAATGCTTTTGAAAGCATGTTGTGGTGAAGGATGATTGATGCAACAATTCATTTGGTTAGATTTTCAATAGAAGGAAATTACAATTAGATTATTTATTAATATGTCAATTGCAACCCATTACAATACATTGATTGCCATTTTTTTTCATCTTGTAATGGATTACACGTGTCAGCATGTGTGACATCAAGTTGAGTGCTCAACCTCAATTATGTCTCAAACCAAATAATAAACATGTCCATGTGTGAAAACTAGCCCCATAATCTAGGGCACTCCATGTGTAATCCAAGAATGAGGCCAAACAAAAGTCAAACCACCATTAAATCACTACAATCATCCTCCAAATATGTGCATAAGGTGAGTGCTCCACCTAAGGTAACAATATATGATGTAACGACTTGAAATGCAGTTGAAATACATCAAGGACTAGGGAGCTTAGTCTAGAAGGCCTCCACTATAGGAAACTACATGAATACACCTCCAAACCATGCTGGAATCATGTAAAAGTGATCAATAATGCTAGGCACTTCATTAATATGTGAATCAAACCATACACATGTACCATTGTCATGCCAAATAATACCAATATGTTAAGGAAATCATCTACTGTGCAATCTGTACATCCTCAACATACAAATTAGGTCCCATCGCCAACATATCACCACAAAATTGAATGACATCACAATAATCAACCGAAAAAATCCTAGTAAGCTTTGGGGGCACAAACATATAATTTTGAACTAACCACTTCCCTCTAGACATCAACTACTGCTGAAATAATGGTCAATAATATCATCGGGGTAATGCCAAGGAAAGTGTGTGCAGCCATAAAATAGCCCCCCTTGTATCTGTATAATGAATCACCCGTGTCACCAAGAACTACCTTCCAAGTGCAAATGGAACATGTTGAAAAGGCCTCATACAACATGTGGGGTAAAACACGTGATTGATGTTAATGACATCTTCGGTGAATTTTCATCGTTGTCAGAGTCTAACATGTCTTTAGCGGGAACCTCTACTTCCTTCCCATCCATAATTTGCAATGATATAAGTGATTGGATGCACATCTATGTATTAAAATTTTGCTTAAGTAGTTAAGTGTATTCAATATTCTTTAACTTTTAACAATTAGAACAATAACTGCATGCATAAGGATCATTGAAAGAAAGACATCCACAGTATACACAAGATCTATCTTGGGAAACCCTCTTGGGGGAGAAAACCCAACAAAAGTTCTTCAATATAGATTCATCAACAAGTACAACGTCTCTCTCAGAGAGAGATCTCACAAAACAAAAGATAACTAGAAGATAGACCATAAATCCTAACCAGAATAGGGTAGCGCACCACTAGACCAAGATAGGTCTCCAAGAGATAACCAAAACCCTTCACCAAAACACCTTTACTTTGCACCTGCATCTCCTCCTAAGACTTGCACACTTTTCCTGAGAGGGAGAACTTGTATGTTGTTTGTTCTTCAAATGAGGCGCTTAGCTTCTTATAAATACAAGTTGAGTCACTATGTAATTAGGTCAGGGCCGATTTGTACAATTTACACTTTTTAATTTACATTTGACTTTTACAAAGGAACAATAGGGTCGACTTTACAAATACAGCATAATATTATCTTTAAGGCTTTGACTTGGTCTAATATAATAAGATACAATAAGAATATCTTCTGAAGCTACTCAAACTTCAACACTCCCTCTTAGCAAGGAAGGTATTCTTCTGGCACGATCAACACGACTGCTTCTGCACTTCTGTACACTGGACCATTGACTTGTTGATTTTCCACGAATCTATATTGAAGAAGTTTTGTAACCACATCATGCATCCAGGGTCTCATCATCCTTCCTGGTTTTATGTCATCACAGGGCTTCAACTTGCTAGCTCATACAAAATCTGGCATCTAGTTCATACATAACTAGTAACTCACCAGGTCAAACAGAACCTAGCATCTAGTTCATACAGAACTAGTAACTCGCTAGCTCACACAGAATCTGGCATCTAGTTCACACAGAACTAGTAACCTCTGGCTGGCACACCAGGCAACAGGTCCACAGTGATCAGGCATCTGATCACAAGGATTAGGTGATGTAGTGCGCATTGTTGATTTTTCATAAGAGATGATATTGTATATGAATATTATTATTTATTCTGCAAAAGGATCACAACTGAAAGATAGATATCCACAAAACAACAAGATATATCCTTGGGGAAACCCTCAAGAGGGAGAAAACAAAACCATGCAAACATTCCTCAGTATAGATTCCTCCAACATGTATAATGTCATACAATGCTCTTTCACTAATTCAATACCAAAGAGACCCAGACACGAACCAAGAATAGCCTCCTAGATAAGTGTGCACTACTCTCTTGTACTTATATTCAATTAGTGATCAAAATGACTTGATATAACCTCTATTTATACTCTAAAAGACATAAAAGACCTAAAAGACACGACTTATCAATAAACCCCTTCACAATTACACTTAGGAATAAGTTATAACCAATACAATTACACTTAGGAATAACTTTCGAAATTACATAAAATCTCAACACTCCCTCTTAATTAGGAAGGTATTCTATCCAGCACAGACTCTAACACCGTCACCATACAGACGAGCTCATGACCATTGATTGTCGGACACACGAATCTATACATCACAGGAAATCCATGGTGACTTCACAACATGCATCCATGGCTGGTGGGTAGCTCTCTAATAGCTACAACATGTCATCATAAGACTATCCAGTTTCCTGCAAAAAACTCAGATATCTTATGCATGACATCCAGTACCCTGCGATAACATTTGTACCTCATATCTTTAGCATGCATCCAAGGTTGGTGGGTAGCTCTCCAATAGCTACACCATGTCATCATGACATCCACTACCCTGCCATAACATCTGAAGCCATCACTCCCTCTGAAGAGGGACTATGCTGAGCTTGTCCCTGAAGTACTCGAACTTCGTCCTTGACAATGACTTTGTCAGCACAT
>ML820018.1:0-11120 GCA_009831015.1 Picea engelmannii | reverse complement strand
TCTTTTAGTAGCCTCCACCCAACTCTGAGGCCGAGCCATGAGGACATGGACCCGAATCTCATCCTTGAGGCCACTGATAAAACACTCTTGGAAAAAGACATCAAACATGCCCTTTGTCCGAAAAGCTAGGCGCTCAAAGGCAGCTATAAAGTCTTCCACTGTTCCTGATTGTTTCAACTTTGTCAAACGGCCCAAATGGTTGGTGTCAGTGTCAAAGCATTCATAAATCTCTTCAACAAAGTGTGTCCAAGCAATATACCTTTGATGGGAAGTTTTTCTCCATTGCCACCATTGCCAACGTTCTTGATCTAGATGGAGAACACCATATTGGAGTTTGGCCAAGTCATCTGTAATGCCGTATAAAGAGAAATAATGTTCCATTTGGGTTACCCAACCAGTGGGGTCCGAGCCATCAAATTTGGTCACATCCACCTGCAGAAGGCGTAGGTCACGTTGAAAGTGATGGTGCTGAAAGTTATGGGAATGAGAGGAATTTTTGGCTTCAATATGTGGAGGTGAGTCAGAGGAAGGGTTATCTGTAGGGATATGCAGCTTGGTGCAGAGCGTTGAAAAGACAGATTCAAGCTGGGTGGTCAGGTCTTGTTTGATTTCCTCCATTGAGGACTACATGGTTGTATTGATGACGACAACATTGGCACTGAGTTGTTTCACTTCTTGTTGGGTCTCGGTGAGACTAGATTGCAAGGTATTGAAGCGAGCTTCCAAGTCTTGGCTATGGGTATGGGCCATGAGGACGAGGGAATCGAAAAGGGGCCGGTGGAGTAAAAAATTTTGCCGAAAAATGATATGTATGAATGTGATAAGGGCGAAGAGATGAATCCAATGAAATAGGTCTCAAATAATGGTGAAAAAATTTCCAGACTTTTTTTTTTAACACCTGCGGAGTTATACTCTGGTCTGAAGAATACTGTAGTGATGAAATGCCCAAATGCTTAACCAGGAAGAAATGTGTAGTGGTTTGGCAACTCGAACACAGTTGCACGACAATAGATCTTGTCTGTTTTAATTTGTTTATGTTTCTATCCCCAAGGGTTAGGTATTCAAGGGTTCTACAGACAAGGGTTTGCCCTGTGCTATAACTCTTTGATATACGTGCAGGGTCCAACAGTAGTACTCGGTCCAATATCTCAGGGCACTAATTAAGGAGGCTAGACCGTACCCTTTGCCGTATTACCCGACTACCCAGGTACTAGAGAGTATCTTCCCGAGTGCTGTTCTCGGTGGCATTATAGCAGTCAGGCAATCGATCGGTTTATCTAAAGAGGGCTTCAGGTAATCTAGGCCGATCTGTATAGAGGTGATGTGCTAACACTCGAAGGGGTACCAACAGGGGTTACAAGGGTGGCCAACAGATGTGCGCTTAAGTACCACTTGTATTTCCTGTGTGTATGAATCCCTCAACCGCGGGTTTATGCGCGTAATGACAGATCTTTGTGGCTTAAAGACGCAGGAATACATCTCTACCCTGAAATTTTTTTTTTACCCACAATTTTTGCCGAAGAAAGTGCTCTGATACCATTTGTAATATACCATATATAAAAAGTATGCAAAACAAAAATAAAATGATAGAAATGGCAGAATAACAACAATATAACCAGAACAATCACCACAATAACACTGAAATGATATAAGAATAACAATAGAAATGACACTTTGATTCTGAGAGCAATGTTCACGGGCCTCTTCGAGGGGGCAACCTCCAGTTGAGCAAAGCTCTATTACAATAATATCCAAGCTAGGGTTCTCATACCCTCGACTCCTATTTATACTAAATATGTTTATCAAAAGAAGCATCTAGAGGACGATTCTTCTAGAAGCGAAAGCTTCTATTAGGTCTTCTTACATTCGACTTATTCTATTTTATTGCAAGGCCTTATTAATATTGACCTTTATTACATCCGAATATATTGTTCTACCTATGTGCGGGTTAGGACCTTAACACATAGATTGTGAAGAGGAAGAAGAAGAAGAAGAAGAAGAAGAAGAAGAAGAACCATCTCAAGATGAAAACGTAGAAGCGATTTCTTTTGAAGAGTTGACTCCCATGATATCGTGTAATGAATTGGCTGGAATTAGCACTTCTCAAACCCTCAAGATCGAAGGATATATCAAAAAGAAAAAGGTAATAGTCCTAATTGATTTTGGTAGTACTCATAATTTCATTCACTATAAATTAGCCAAAGCTCTCAATTGCTTTGTATATCCAGTGCCAGAGTTTCAAGTAATGATTGTAGATGGAGGAACTATCAATTGCGGGGGAATATGTAATGAATAGTCCAATGATTGCTATACCCATGCGTGGTGCTGATGTCGTACTAGGAATCCAATGGTTACAATCATTAGGAACAATGGCTTTTAATTTTCAAGAGCTTTTCATGAAATTTTCATTGGAAGGAAAAGAAATTGAGTTAAGAGGTATCACAGGGAAACCCAGTAAGGTGATAAGCTCTAATGGCATGACAAAATTATTGAAAAAGGGGCATCAAGGTGTAATTGCACAACTGTGCTCGCTAGATGTTCAAACATCTAAGCCATCTATTCCCCTAGATCTCCAAGGGATCATTAATAAGCATTACAAAGTATTTGAAGATATTTCCAAAGGTCTTCCACCCACTCGAAATCATGATCATGCTATTCACCTACGTGGGAGTGTTCCTCCTAACATTAGGCCATACAGATACCCTTATGCCCAGAAGAGTGAAATTGAGCACATGGTTGAAGAAATGTTAGAGACTGGCATTATTAGACCTAGCCAAAGTTCTTACTCTGCACCGATGGTAATGGTACTCAAGAAAGATGGCTCATGGCATATGTGTCCAGATTATAGAGAGCTCAACAAGATCACAATTAAAGATAAGTTTCCCATTCTCGTCATTGATGAATTGTTAGATGAACTACATGGAGCAATCTATTTCACAAAGTTGGATCTCCATTCAGGGTATCATCAGATTATAATGAAGGAAGAAGATATCCCAAAAACAACATTCCGAACTCATGGAGGCCATTATGAATTTTTGGTCATGCCTTTTAGCTTTACAAATGCACCTTCCACATTCCAAGGGTTGATGAATTCCATTTTCAAGCCCTTCCTTCGAAAATTTGTGTTAGTATTTTTTGATGATATACTAATCTATAACAAGTCTTGGGAGGATCACGTGCGACATGTTGGCAAGATGCTACAACTACTAAAGGAGAAACAACTATATGCCAAAGCATTCCAATGTTTCTTTGGGGTGAAGGAGGTAGAGTATTTGGGTGATATTGTATCTCATGAAGGTGTCAAGGTAGACCCTAACAAGATCAAGGCCATGATGGACTGGCCGATTCCCAAAACATTGAAGAATCCTAGAGGATTTTTGGGTTTGATAGGTTACTACCGCAAGTTTGTTCGGAACTATGGAAGAATAGCAACACCTTTAACGACACTAACTAAGAAGGATGGATTTTCATTGACTCCAGAGGCAACTGAAGCTTTTGAACAACTTAAAGAGGTGATGTGCAAAGCTCCTATCTTGACCACACTAGACTTCACAAAAACCTTTATTTTGGAAGGTGATGCCTCGGGAAATGACATTTGTGCTGTCCTAATACAAGAAGGAATGCCCCTGGCTTTTGAAAGTTGGCCACTCAAGGGAAAGGACTTACACAAACCCATTTATGAGAAGGAAATGATGGCAATACTACATGCATTGAATAAATGGCCCCCGTACCTAATAGGTAGGCACTTCAATGTCAAAACAAATCATGATCGTCTTAAATACTTCTTGGAACAAAGACTATCTTCAGAAGAACAACAAAAATGGGTGACCAAGATATTGGGTTATGATTTTGAAATCATCTATAAAAAAGGGATGCAAAATGTTGTGGCAGATGCACTCTCAAGAAAGGATGAAGATGTTGAGGCCCTTCTCTGTGCTATCTCGATCATCCAACCCGATTGGATAATAGAAGCGAGGGATGAATGGAAGAATGACGAAAACGTGTGGACTCTCATTCAAAGGTTGCAGCAGGATTCCTGTGCATCAGATACATTTACATGGAAAAATGATTCACTATGTTACAAAGATAGCTTATATTTATGTAAGAACTCCCAACTCAAACCAAAGGTACTATTGGAATTGCACACCTCTCCGGGAGGAAGGCACTCAGGATTTTTGAAAACCTACCATAGGGTCAAGAAGGAATTTTTTTGTGATGGCCTTAAAACCGATGTTCAAAGGTTTGTGGCAGAATGTTTGGTTTTCCAACAAAATAAGGTGGAAACAATTAAGACCTAGGTCTTTTACAACCATTAGCTATCCCAAGTCGGCACTGGGATGAGGTTTCCATGGATTTCATCATAGGGTTACCGAAGTCTGAAGGAAAGAGTGTCATCATGGTGATTGTTGATAGACTGGCCAAGTATACACACTTTTGTGTAGTCTCTCATCCCTTCAAAGCCAGTACAGTTGCCACCGCGTTCATGGAGACATTTCAAAAGCTACATGGAAGCCCAAAGATTATTGTAAGTGACATAGATCCCATCTTCATTGGACATTTTTGGATAGAATTATTATGGGTACGCAATTGGCTCATAGCTCATCTTATCATCCTCAATTTGATGGACAAACCGAGATAGTGAACAAATGCCTGGAAGGCTACCTTTGTTGCTTTGTCTTATATAAACAAACACAATGGTTCAAATGGTTACCCTTGGCAGAATGGTGGTATAACACTTCCTTTCATACTGCAACAAAAATGACACCATTTATGGCACTCTGGATACCACCCTCCTTCCATCACTTCTTCTCTAAAAGAAAAATCTAAGGTTCAAGCAGTGGAAGATCACATCGAGCATCAACAAGAAGTTCTCCAAATCTTAAAGGACAACCTGACCATGGCACAAAATCACATGAAACAACAAGCAGATCAACATTGTAGTGAAAAAAGTTTTGAAGTAGGGGATTGGGTGTTTTTAAGACTACAACCATACAAACAGATGTCCCTTAAGCAAGCCAAGAAGGATAATAAATTGTCACCAAAGTACTATGGCCCTTATAAGGTGTTGCAAAATATTGGTACTATGGCATACAAATTGGAGTTGCCTGCATCTTCACGAGTACACCCAGTTTTCCATGTTTCATGCTTAAACAAGGTTATAGGTGACAAGATCCTAGTTCAAACTATATTGCCAGAAGTTGACGAGGAAGGAAAAATCATATTGGAGCCTGAAGCCATCACTGACACAAGAATTCGCCAATTGAGGAATAGATCCATTTTAGAGTATCTCATTAAGTGGAGGAAACTATCGGTTGAAGATTCCACTTGGGAAGATGAGTCTTTTATACAGAAGCATTCTGAATTACTCAAGCGTTGCAGACAACACTTGTCTGAAGGGGAGGGGCATGTTAAGCCCTAAATAGTGGCACATTACCCCTTAATTGGGGCATATTACATTAGTAATGCTATTTTATTTATGTCGACTAGGGTCCATTAGTTGTAATTGTACCTCCTAGTCTTTTATACATTTTCATTTGGTATCATCTTGTATTTGAAATTTATGTGGTGTATAAGGAGATTGCCCCCTTGAAGAGGCTTATTATCTGAAATTCTCTTTTTTTCAAGGCGTTGAGTACTTATTCTGAGGTTTTTCTATGCTATCTTGATATTTGGTTCTTAACATAGCGGTATGACACTACCATTCAGCTGGTCACCACGCCAGGGTAGTGGCTCTTGGTGGCATAGCCAAGAGAAAGGGGGTCTCATCACGAGCCAACCTTCTCATCTCCGTGAAATGCTTGTGGGTAACACTGTCATCACTGGTCACCACACTAGGGAAGTGTCCTCCAACTATTCTCTTGAAAGAAAAAGCAATAAGACAAAGAGCAAAAAGGGCATGAATGGGCTAGGAAATAATTTCATCCATAACAAGGTGCAACTCGCCCTCTACAGAGGCACCCACAGGTAAGACCTACATTTCTCTGTTATCACTGCACCCCTTTCCCAAACATCCCCCACACCATCTCATCAACTTACATGACCTAGAGTGGTCTTCACCTGGAAACACTGCACACCTAAGGAGAATCAACCCAATAGGACGTCTTGAAACCCTCTCCAAACCTGGCTTGTAGAATGGCATAACATCTTTGAGCACTTGTCTGGGAAAAGGGGGGTTTATGCACATGTTTGGGTAACTTGATTATTAGATTTGATTGACATTGCTATGATCCCTATGACTTATGAGCCCATGGAGGGCGTACTTGTTGCTGCTGCAGGGCCACACCCGACGGACAGGTACATGTGGCGAGATGATTAGCTCGGACCTCCATAGGGCTAAAAGCCCACCAGATGGATGTTGAGACCCTAGTCGGGGGCATACATATACTAGAGGCTTGCATCGGAGAGAAAGGAGGACGTTCCATCAGAGGCAACTTGGTAGGCCTGGACCCAGGGGTCTTTCCTTTCCCCTTGAACGTTGGCCTTGGAAGGCCGATGAGGTCACCTCTGTGACCCTTGACGTCACCCAATGTTAGATGGACACGATGGAGGCAGTTGTGTGCCAAGTGGCACGTGTGGCATGATCCAGAGGCCTTGGAAGGCCTAACGTTTTGCTCTTGGAGGCCAACGTCTCACCTAGGAGGCCCAATGTCACCCTAGAAGGGAATGATGTCACCTCTTTTGCATGATTTAGGGTTTAATTTGTCATTTTATGTAAAAAACTAGATATATGATGTAACTGGCCATGTCGGCCTTTTTGACCTAATTTTGTAATTAAAGGTCAGTTGGATTGTATAAATAAGAGATAAATCTCTTGTATTTTTCATCATTCTTTGACTCACACAAGTGAGGTCTGAAATTCGGCCTCTTTAAGGCTTATTGGCTGAAATTAATTGGTGCACAACTCTTGGAGGAGGCTTGTCTTAGTGTTTTTTTTGGCATTTTCTTGGTGGAAAGTCTTCAACTAGGGTATTTGCTAGATTATTTTTGGTGAATGTAAGTGAAATTGTGCAATTCTTCTTTCCTTTGAATGGTTATAGTATTTTTACTTTGCATTTACTAAAGATCATGAAATTACTAGTATAAAACCTTAGGAGATTAAACACATGTTATTGTCCTTATCTCAATAGCTATCTACCTACTAGATTTTGCTAGAAAACCTATCCATTGAAGCATGTGCCCGAGCCCTACCATTGTAGCACTCTAACATCATTTGCTTCATCAAGCCTTTATTTACCTCAAGCTTGAATTAACGAAGAAGGAAAACCGCTAGGGCCTAGGGTTACCTATTTCCTAGTAGCCGTTTTCCTTCTAGGGTTTGGCAATTGAGGCCTTGGGTTACCAACACCTCAACCATCATCCCTCTTGTCCTTAGTTCACATATTATCATTTGTCTCCTTCAAGATTGCTGCTGCAAAAAAGTGACTCCATTAAGCCCTAAAGACACTGGTTTAGACCTTGTACTTGATTGATTGATGAGAACAACCCTTAAATCTTATAACTCAAGCTATTTGCTAACATTTCCTAACACTAGATTAGACTAATCTACTAACATTCTTGCTGCTGTTACAAAAGTAAGCTACAGCCATATATTGCAGCAGTAAAAGCTCTTAAAAGCAATTATTAAAGTTGATTTTTACATTGCCTTATTAGCTTCTGACAAGTGCTAGCATATTGCTATTGTTAGGTTATCATTTTGGGTCATTTTGAAGCTTGTTTAAGGCATAACTTGTGAAGCTATCATCATATATTTATTGCTGTTATAAATTTCTGTTTGCTTCATCTTATATCAAATTATTGCTTTTATTGAAAAGTCCAAGGTTTTACGAAGCACTTGTTGATATTATGGTAGCTACGGGAGGTATTTACTTCCACGTGTAAACCTGACGAGAATAGAAGACTCCGGGAAGCAAGATAAAACCCTAATGAGTTGGCTAATAACCCTAGAATTCTTGTCGGCTCAAGAAGATAATTTATATTAGGTTATTAGCCTCCAAGAGAAGAAGTCGACCATAAATAATAATAATATACTGAACAGACAGGTACCCAGAAGGAGAAGTTGGCCCCAGTAAGTTTGGCAGAACCACTATAAATATAGGGCGCTAGTTCTCATTTGTCACATCTTAGAATTGCAGAGTAGTAACTGGTGCGCACTGCAGTTCCCAGTTTGGTGCGCACGTGTGGAGGAGAGCTGCAGGTGCAGTTGTTGCAGCAACCAGTTTTCGGTTTTGGCTTGGACTATCTCTTGGCTAGGGTTTGGACTATTTGATCAACTATTGTTGGTGCGCTATCCTTGGAGGAAGATGCGCTACACCTTGTTTGGCTATCTAGCCTAGGGTTTGCTTCCGAAGTAATTCTTAGTCAAGGTTAAGGTGCTCGGAGGGTGACAAGGGTATTGTCAATGGTAAAACGAGCACACATCTTTCATATTCTAACAGGTTATGGGCCCACCTCCTTCATTCAGTCTAAACGCTGGAAGGAAACATAGCTGCTAGGATATTGAGCTCGTTGAGGAACTGTCGCTAGGGTTACTAGTAGAAGCAGTTTCCAAGACACTGCCACTAGGGTTACTAGCAGGAGCAGTTGCAGAAACCCTAAACCTCTTGTTGAGGCACCTTAAGTGAATGGATTGACCTAATCTCCAGATAGATCAGTGCACTCTAGCCTAGCGCATCTCCTGATACTCTCAGAAAGCTAAGACGTGATGTTTGAATTTCTGGTCAATACTAGGGTTGACCAAGTCAAGCAGCCATGACTTACTCTACGAAGAACATGATAATTCCAAGAAAGAAAGAGAAGCCAGAACAACCAATCATTGTATCAAGAATCACAACATTGTCAGCCCGATATAAACTCAATAACAACAATCAAGCAGAGGAACTGAAAGTCGTGATGAAGAACAGTGTATGGAAGAAAGCATTGCGAGATCCAAAACTAGAGGTTCTCCCAGATGGAAGGAGAAGACTATGATAATTCCATGTTCCAGTAAACCAGACTTATCTCTACATGAGTCATTATATCATCCGCAACATCCATGAGTTGGATTTCTACATCAGATGAATGCAAAGAATGTTCTCCAGAGAAATTGAATAAAGAGTGTATGAAAAGCAATCTCAAGACTTTGAGGCATATCAGAAAGATACCCTTGTATGCAGATAGAAGAAGATAACTTGGTGGAGAACCTCCAGTGCATAGTAGAAGCGTGGTGAAGATTTCCTATAAACATCAAGATGATTACTCAGTAGATCAGATCTCATGATGACAGAAGAAGTGCCACATGGATATGTTCCAGTTTTTCCAACAATAATAGACTCTATTGTTCAGAGCTACATGAAGCCTTCACAGTGTTCCAGACTAAAGTACATTTGAAATCAAGCATTACATTATCCGTGATGAAGTCCAGAAAGTAGAAAGCGGTTCTCTAATACATATCTCCACAGATGAGCACATAAGCAAACATTTTGGTAAAGCTTCTATCCAAGATGAAAGAGTTTGCTTTCTCAAGCTAGAGCTCGTGGAAACGACTTTCTTATTGAAAAAGGAAGAGATGACTCCCAGGTTGGGAGGGAGCACTGAAAATATTATTGAAGACATTCATTTTCAAGATTGAAAAATAGTCCCATCTTGGACAGATGCTTTCCTGTTCGGAAAGTGGATTGAGACTTCTGATGGACAGCGATTTCCCATTGTGGTTAACATGGGAAATGGTCCAGATTGCTGATGTATCATAGACATCGACTTCCCATTGTGGTTAACATGGGGAGTGGTCTAGAGCAGTCTCTCTTCTCGAGGGTTACTCAAGAAGACTGGCCCGCCTCGCCGGACAATGATTTCTCATTGTGGTTAACATGAGGAATGGTTCGTTTGGGAGGTTGATACAGGACAATCTTTTCCTCTTGTGGTTAACAGAGGAAATGGTCCGGACAGTCATTCCTTAGGGTTTATACATTCTCTCCAGGGTGCACTTTGATTAGTGTAGGAGGAATGGCCCAGGGTGGGGAATGGTCCAGGCTCAACAATCAGAGACATCCATTCCTTATGGTTTATACATTCTCTCCAGGGTGCACTTTGATTAGTGTAGGAGGAATGGCCCAGGGTGGGGAATGGTCCAGGCTTAGCATTCCTTAGGGTTATACATTCTCTCCACGGTGCACTTTGATTAGTGTAGGAAGAATGGCCAAGGGTGGGGAATGGTCCAGGTTCAGAAGACAGGACAATTATTCTTCCTTGCTTGAGAAGAATAGTCCAGATATCTCATTGTTCTACTCTGAGGGCAGATATTCTTTCAGAGCTCACAGATGTGAGTGAAAGATTGACCCAGATGATTCAATTTATATCATAACATTGTTTCTGTGCAGGTTGCTATCAGAGGTTTGTTATTAAGCCTGTATGACAGTAGATGTAGACTACTGTGGTGGATATGTTCCACTGTTCGTGACTATACGTTGCTGATCAAGTACTTGTGTGTTACTTGGTGTGGTAGTGTACCACTGGACTGTAGTTATGTACTACTATGGATAGACACAGTTGTGTTCTATTTTTGTTCTGATTGCCTTGAAGACTATCAACAATTTACTGGAGATAATCATCATCCAGATGAATGATGTACAAAGATTTTCCAGACGGAAAATGGTTCTGAGCATTTACTCTTCTAGATTATAAGAATGGCTCTTGTATCACTCTATGGTGTGAGTGACTTATCCAGCATCATGTCTGATTACTCAAATGAAGTATGGTTTCGAGAGATGATGCAACTGATGGTGATGGTGATGCTCATGATCTAGTCACGATATAGTCTAGACGACTATGTTGATGCTACCGGGTGAATGGTATGTTTTTGTGCTCAAGACCATTACCTGTAATACCTCCTTAGCTAGGAGGGAGTGTTGATATTATGGTAGTTGCGGGAGGTATTTACCTCCATGTGTAAACTTGACGAGAATAGAAGATTCCGTGAAGCAAGAGAAAACCTTAATGAGTTGGCTAATAACCCTAAAAGTCTTGTTGGCTCAAGAAGATAATTTATATTAGGTTATTAGCCTCCAAGAGAAGAAGTCGGCCAAAAATAATAATAATATACTGAACAGACAGGTACCCAGAAGGAGAAGTCGGCCCCAGTAAGT
>ML820017.1:27887-40631 GCA_009831015.1 Picea engelmannii | reverse complement strand
TTCAGAGGGAGTACAGACTTCAGGATCGCAGAGTGTTGAGGCTATTACTCTTGGGCAAAGAGACCTTATTTCTCCATTGACCACTTCAGGGAAGAGGAGACCTAGATGGTTTCAGGAGACCCTGAAGGAGGCCAAGGAGAATGTAAGGGAGCCCAAGAGCCAGATTAGAGAGAGGAGGCCACCAGTCAGATTGGGAGCATACTTAGTACTTGTGACGAGTATCAGGGATACTGAGCCATAGACTTTTGCGCAGGCAGTGGATCATCAGGTCTGGAGAGAGGCCATGGTCGAGGAGTATGACTCCATTATGCACAATGATGTCTGGGATGTGGTTTCGAGGCCAGTGGGGAAGTCAGTTGTGACTTCCAGGTGGTTGTACAAGACCAAGATTGTTGCAGATGGCAGCGTGGAGAAATACAAGGCCCGTTTTGTGGCATGAGGCTTCTCACAGATTGAGGGAGTCGACTATGATGAGACTTTCGCACTAGTTGCGAGATACACTTCTATCAGGACTATCATTGCCATAGCAACAGAGTTGGGTTGGTGCATTCATCAGATGGATGTGAAAACTGCATTTCTGAATGGCTTTATTGAGGAGGAGGTGTACATAGAGCAACCACAAGGTTTTGAGGTGAGTGATAGGGAGACTCACGTGTGCCTTCTGAGAAAGGCACTATATGGACTGAAGCAAGCTCCCTGAGCTTGGTATTCACGGATTGATACATATTTGCTTCAGATGGGCTTCGAGAAGATTGATGACGATCTGAACCTCTATTTCATCATTAGGGGTGAGGACACGCTCATTCTCATTTTGTATGTGGATGATCTATTCATTACTGGAGTTGAGGATCTCATAGCTGAGTGCAAGTTGGGACTTGCATCAGAGTTTGAGATGAGTGATATCGGATTGATGCACTACTTTCTGGGTATGGAGGTATGGTAGGAGGAGGGTCACATATTTCTCGGGCAGGGGAAGTATGCAACAGATATTCTGAGCAGATTTCAGATAGAGGACTACAGACCTATGTCTACACTTATGATCACCAACTGGAAGAATCTTAGTGCTTCAGATAGCCAGTTGGTGGATGCCACAGCATACAGACAGTTGATCGGTTCACTTATGTATCTGGTTAACACCAGACCAGATATATGTTTTGTCGTGAACACACTCAGCCAGTACATGGTTGAGCCGAGGACTGTTCACATGGTTGGGGAAAAATACATCTTGAGATATGTTGTTGGGATAGTGGACTTTGGCCTAGAATATGTCAGGGGAGATGGAGTCAATTTGGTTGGCTACACAGATTCAGACTAGGCAGGATGCGCTGCTGATAGGAAAAGCACTTCAGGGTGCTGCTTCAGTTTGGGGTCAGGACTTGTTTCCTAGTTCAGCCGGAAGCAGGAGTTAGTTGCTTTGAGTTTGGTCGAGGCAGAGTACATGGCAGCCAGTCAGGCCAGTTGTGAGGCCATTTGGCTTCGCAAGATGCTGGTTGGTTTATTCGGTTAGGAGATGTCTCCGATTGTCATTCACTGTGATAATCAGAGTTGCATAAAACTCTATGAGAATCCATTGTTTCATGACCGGTCGAAGCATATTGAGATCAGGTACCACTTCATTCGTGACTGGGTTCAGAGAGGGGCAGTTTAGTTGTAGTATATATCTATAGATGATCAGGTAGCAGATATTCTCACCAAGGCCCTACCACGGGGCAAGCATGTCTTCTTCAGAGACAAGATGGGCTTGGTGATGAACACCTTCCTCGGTAAGAGGGAGTGTTGAGATTTGTACCTTGGGAGGTGTTCCCCATGTGCTTTTGACCTCCTTAGCACATGAGGGAAGGACATGACACTTTGTACCGTGTACTTTTGTCTATTTCCACTTTGACTTTGGTTAAAGTGAAATTTGGTCACTTTTGGCATAAAGTGATTATTAATTCACAAAGGGGTGAATTTGGATACATAAGTGGACTTAGGAAACTTAACCCAAAAGTGGGTTTATGATTTAGGGATGAATGGGGAGATCTCAACCATTGATTAGATTGAATCTCCACCATTCATTTCTAGGTTTCCTTTTGCTAGTCTAAGAGGGGCGTAAAGGGTCTAAGGAGGGTGCATTCTTCATGGAGAGTTTTTCTTATTGTGAGAGGAGCACTTGAGCTATGGAGATGAGATCAGTTGCATGAGGATTCTTGAGGGAGGCCGCTAGCATTCCTTATGGTAGGCTTGGAGTTGCTTGCTTCATTTATTTACTGGAGCTATTCTACTTCAGAGAGGGGCGCATTAGCTTGGCAGGCTTATTCATCCCTGGTAGGATATCTAGCCATCAGATTGCAGTGAGGTCAGTTGCAGAGTGAGGACATCTACTGGAGATTCATTCCTATGGAGGGGTTTTCAAATCTGACATCATAGTTGGCAGTTGGAGCAGATTCAGTGGTTCTGGCAGTTTGCATGAGGGGCGCACCATTTTGGGGCGCATTTGTTGGATTGAGCTTGTATATCATCCCTGTTGGAGCTGCTATTGTATCAAGTTCTATCTTGTATTTTGTTTACTATAACCCTTCATCTGATTTTCTTCATATATACACATAGATCTCAAACTGGTTTTCCCCTGGGGGGTTTTGTCCAGGGTCATGTTGACCAAAAATACCTGTGTTTACAAATGCATGATATTAGTTCTTAGATCTGTTCATAATCAACAGTAAATGACGTATTAGGTGTGTTATGTTTATTTGAGTTGCATGTACTAATTTTTATGACAAAAACGACATGCTAGAGCACCCAAATTGAGAACATAACCGTAACAAATCAACTTGAAAGTATTTGAACTGTTAGTTGTTATAAAACAGTAGAAAACTAAACAAGAATACAATGAAACTTAGAGCCTTCCTTTGGTCAAATATAGACCAAGAAGGCAAGTTGATAGGACCTGGAATTTTCACAACCTCTACTGTGATGTTCTTCTTGTAGGCAACCAGAATCGCCATTTTAGAAAAGCGATCAACAACCACAAAAACACAGTCATTTCCCCGCTTGGTGGATGGGAGGCTCGACATGTAGTCCATTGAGATGGATTACCATGGCTTGTCAGGAGTAGGAAGAGGGGTGTACATGCCTTGTTTCTTAGTGGTCGGTTTGGCAATAATGCAGGCAGTGCAGGACCTACTATACTTGCTAACCTCCTATCAAAGTTTCAGCTAGTAGAAATGTTTTTGTAGCATCACCACTGTCTTTTCGACACCAAAGTGTCCTGCCACCCGACTATAGTGGGCTTCCCAGATCAGCTTCACTCGCTCTCTTGATGGAACATAGATATGGCCTAGACGACACAACAAACCATCTTAAAGATGGAAATTATCGACAACTACATTTGCACCCAACATTTGGTATGTGGTGGCGAAGTCTGGGTCTGTCTCATAGAGTTGGGGCCATCCAGAGGTCTCATGGTCACAGGAGTCTAGCACCATGGTGAGTGTCGCGACTAGCAGTCTGCTGAGGCAATCAACAACGTGATTGGTGCTTCTTGTTTTATACTTGATGTTGAGGTGGAATTGTTGCAAGTATGTGGACCACTTTTGATGGCGATCATTCTGCAATTTTCCTTGTGTCTTCATGAACTGCAGTGGCTTATGATCAGTTTGGATGATTGTCTCCTTCCCAAGAATGTAATGTCTCCACTGGCGGAAATCTTGCACAATGGAGTACATTTCTTTGTCATAAGTAGGGTACTTACGGACATCATCTGATAGTGTCTCACTATGATAGGCCACGAGGTGGCCGTGTTGAGTGAGAATGGCACCCACCGCATAGTCTGAAGCATCTGTCTTGATCTCAAAGGGTTGTTGTAGGTTGGGTAGTGAAAGTACTAGGGTTGAGCACAAGCGTTGCTTCAAATTGTCGAACACTTGTTGTTGGGACCAGCCCCGTGCAAATTTCGCCTTACCACCACCCCTGGTTATATGGTTGAGGGCCCATGCAATATGGGAGAAACCCAACACGAACCTGTCGTAGAAATTGGCAAGGCCTAAGAAGCTCTGAAGCTCAGTGAGTGTGGTTGGGGCTGGCCAGTCACGGATGACTTGGATCTTGGTTGGATCCACATGTATGCCATGTTGATCAACTATGTAGCCCAGGTAATGGACCTTGTCCATGCCGAAGGAGCATTTTTCCAAGTTGGCATATAACTTGTGTTGCCGCAGGCTGTGCAGAACCTACTGAATATGCTACAATTGTTTGGCCCAAGTCTTGTTATAAATTAGAATGTCATCCAGATACACCACTACAAAAGTATTAGTGAATGGTCACAGGATATTGTCCATCATCCTCATGAAAGTGGCTGGAGAATTTGTCAAACCAAAGGGCATGACCAACCATTCAAAAAGGCCTTCCTTTGACTTGAAGGCAGTTTTCCATACATCTGTTTGTTCTATCAGGACCTGGTGGTAGCCAGACTTCAGATCAATCTTACTGAAGTATTTGTCCCCCGTGAGTTGATCAAGGAGGTCGTCAATTCGGGGAATCGGGTACCAATTTCTGACTTTGATTTTATTCAGAGCCCGGTAATCAATGCAGAGTCACCAGGTTCCATCTTTATTCTGTACCAGCACGATTGGGCTCTGACAAGGTGATGAGATGGGACAGATGTGCCCCTTTTGGAGCAGTTCTTAGATCTGTCGCTTGATATCATCATTCTCTAACAGAGAGCGGGGATATGTTGGCCCATTGGGCAGCGATGCGTCGGGGGTCATATCGAATGGGTGCTTGACCTGGCAGTGCAGAGGTACCCTGGTAGGTGAAGAGAAGATATCTAAGTATTCTTCCACGACCTTATCTACTTGCTTCTGCTGTGTGGAGAGGTCGGCCGCAGAGACCCTGGAGGTGGTTGTGATCTTTCACTTATTCTGAGAGTGAATCACGAAGAAGACAAACTTCCTCATCTAAGAGATGACCTTCTTGCATTGCTTAGCAGAGATCAAGGAAATAGCACTAGGTGGTACTATCTCGGGTATCCTGTACAATTTCCTGTTCAAAGTAATAATAACACTACGAGGCCTAGACTCATATACAACATGACGTTTCCATAAATAAGGTTGGCCCAAAATAACATCACAAACTTCGAGAGGAGCAACATCACACAATACCTCGTCTTTGAAGGGCTTGATGTCGTACGAAAGTTGACACTGTTGGCTGACACGAAGATCACTTCCTTGGCAGAGCCATCCAATGGTGTAGGGTTGTGGGTGCGGCGTTGTCGGGAGGGCTAGCTGCTTGACGAACTCTGCTGAGATGAGGTTCTTCTGGCTACCGCTATCAACGATGAAGTGCAGTGGGGTGCCTTTTACCCACATCTGTGAATGGAAGAGGCGTTCTCCTTCTTCTGGCTCGTCTGGTTCACCAGGTTGGAGCTTGGTGGTAGAAACGGTGGCACTGGGTTCCGCGTCAATGATTCGTCTTCCCCTTTCTAGTTCTGGCTCAGAGTCAGAAAACACATCTGATTCAAAAGCTTTCACTTCGGCCACCAGCGACTGCTTTGAGCGACAGTTAGTAGTGTTATGCCAAGGGCTCTTATGGAAGTCGCACCACTTCTCAGTATCTTTCTTTGTCTTTTCGGTGTCCTTATTTTCTTTCGGCTTGGACTGGTTGTTAGATATTGTCCATATTTGCTCTGTCCTTTGTTTTGTGGGTTGGGGCTGCCCTTTCCTGGCTTTTGTTGTGAGGGGTTCCCAGGCCCAAAATGTCATGTCTTTTGTTTGAGCTTCTGCTCGATTTTGACGGCATATCGATAGGCCACGCCCAAGGATGAGATTCCAAAAATTCCATTTCAGTCTGGATGTATCTATGCAGAGCACCGCGATACTTGAGCACCAGATGTCGCTCTAAATCTTTGATACCCATCTTGGTGCGCAAGGTATGGAAGATATTTTTGAAATCTGGCACTGCTTAGTCTCTTTCTTGCCGCAGTGTGGTCCATTTGGTATACAAGTCGTCATAACTTCCGACAGGGTAGTATTGTTCCTTAATAGCATCCCTGAAGGATTTCCAGGTGGTCGTGACTATAAATAATGAGGGTTCCTCTGTTTCCTTTTGCTCACAGAAAGTTTCCCACCAATCTTTGACATGGGGAACGACTTTGAGGAGTCCAAAAGTAATATTTTCTCTATTCGAAAAGTTATGGATAGAAAAATACCCTTCTAGTAGATTCAACCACTTGTCTGTAGAATCTACGTCTATCTGACCTTCAAATATAGGAATATCAAAGTTTATTTGTACCTTGAAGGGGGCGGCGCCTCCGCTCGAAGAAGATGTGTCACCTATTGGTAGTCGCTAAAGGATTTGCACGAAACTATCCATCATCTCGTTCCTTTGTTGCGTGAGGGCTTCCTCAATCAACAGTTTGAAAGGATATCCTGTCTCGTCATCTTTCTTTTCTCCTGCCATGAGAGGTCGCTTGGGCGTGCAAGATCTTTTGTCCTCAAGAGAAACAAGCTCGAGACCCAACTCTTTGTACTTTGACCTCGTTGAGGACATGCATTAAGACGACAAGGAGCAGACCCCTCTGATACCAATGATCCAGATTTTATGAGAAGAAAGAAATGACTACAGATGATTAACAAGTGCTTAACACAAAATAACAAAGATATAGTAAAATTGGTTTTCTATTCAATAAGGAAATAAGATGAAACTGTAAAATGCAACGGAAACAAGCTTGCTGGAATTGTGGGGGTTTATCTCTGAGAAGACATGTGACGGTTGTGCTCATTCGCAAGAAGATCATTACAATGAGGCTCTGAAGGCATTTTTTACAATAAAAAGGAATGCCAAAAACCCTAGACATCCAAAAACCTAACACTAGGAGATGAAGCGCCAAAAGTCAAGTGGGCCCCGTCTAGGTAAGTTAGTACATCAACTTCTGAGGGTCGTAACTTTTGCATACGATCTCCATTTTAGGCGTATGATAGCCCGTTCGAAAAGTATTTTTGAGGAGATTCATTTTGTGGGCTCAATATGCCTTTAGATATCATTGAGAAGCTTAATCCCGAAAAACCTTCATTTAGGCCCTCAAAATGGCCCTAGAAGTTAAAATAGCTAAAAATAGTAAATTGCCAAAATTGCCAGAAAATTGTTTTAAGCCAGTTGGAAAAGGTGGGTGGCCACCGATATCCACCTAGATCAGTATATGAGAAAAATAAGGATTTTGAAAGATTTTGAAACTTCCTGAGATGAAACATTTTGGGAGCTAACACAAGCCACTAAAATTAACGCTTAATGTTAAAATCAATTAGACCTTTTCATTTATAGGGTACATCAATTAGACTAGGCTTTAGGGCCTTGGATTAGGTGTGGAGAGGAAGCTCTGAGATAGGGAGTGTTGAAGTCTAATATATGGAGTGTTTAAGTCTAGTGTCGTAAAAGTTAGTCGAGACCCCCCTCTAATAGAGGAGCTAAACACAAGGCCATCACGTGAGGAAAGGTAGAGGAGATAACCCCTCCAAAGCCAGACCAAGTGTAGTGGGGATCATATTTGGGGGTCATTCTTAGGATTTCTCTGACTGCATTTGACTATGGATCTTCGTGGACCTCGAATCTATTTGGGATACTCAATTGTCTTTCGGACCATTTTCCTTCAATACCCTTGAAAGGCTTCAAACATAACTATCCTGCTCATATGATTAGCCTGACTTTCGACTGTACCCACCTGGTGACTAACTGCGAGTTGGAAACCTAGTTTCCTTTTATAGGGACTCACACAGGTGAGTGCAGGGGTATACTACGACACCTAGGACAAACATCGGATCATGCTTTGCAGAGTATACCCAGAGGGTGTTTTCGTGTTCAAGTTACACTTGCACCAGTAAGTTTCTCTAGTGTTGGTTGGCGTAATTGTTCTTCCTTCTATTATTTCGATTGCTTAATTTATCTTTCGGGACTTTGTAGTGTGTGCTCTATGATTCTCCCTATATTTACCATAGAGTGTCGGTTGATCATTTCACAAAGTGGAATATTAACAACTCTGTTGTTCACATAGGTTCCAGGGCCTTTCGTCAGTAACTTTGGAGCCACCCCCGCCACCGCTGAGGGGAAGATTAGATCAAGAAGGTTCTTTCAAAGCTACTAGGCCACAATAAATTGTGCCTGATCCTATTCCTAGAGGAGACACTCTTACACCAAAGGAGACTAGTGTTTCATACCTCGAAGCTAAAGGATTCAGGCCCCCAAACCCTTCATTCATTGATCTCTCAGTGTTGGTTCTCGTTTAGATAGTCCCTCTTGAGGTGACTACTCCTAATCATCGTCTTGTTAGGCAACTGGCTATGGAAGAAAATGATTTTTCCTCTATTGGGAGTCCTCATACTCCCATCTCGACCGCAGGTAGAGGGGGTGTCATTCCCCCTCCCCCTCCTTCCCCTACAAGGAATACCTCTAGTCAAACACCTACCACTTCTAGCAGTGGAACAGTCCCTTCTATGACTTCAACCACTGTTCATACTTCAACTATACATAACACGTATGTCGCTCCTTTCTCATATGGGATGTCGGGTTTCGACATAAGTTCAACTTTAACCTACTCCACTTTGTAGACTACTGGTCTAGGGGTAGGGATTTCTACGACTCCCTTGCAAGGATCTCTTGGGAGCGCCTCTGCTCCATACAATGTTATCCCTTACAGTGGGGGTCATATTTCTCCTCTGTCCCCCTCGCTTGGAGGTTTTTTTCAACAACCATCTGGGCTCAATGCCAGTTCTATCCTATTTAGCAGAGGGAGTCAAAGGCCACAGTCATATACGACTCTGCTTGGGTCCATGTCGTTCTCTTTATTTGGCACTTTTGGAAATAACGCCTTCTCTTCATCTGCGTTTTCACCAAGGGGCAACCTCTTTCTCAATCAATACAACAGTATGCAAGGCTTTATGCCTTCACAAGGACTGATGACAGGAACCACTTCCTTCCAAGGTCTTGGAAATCCAGGGCAGGTTTCTTTACCTCTGCAAGAGATGTCAATCGGGGGCAACCCCTCCCACATATAGTGGAACCCGGGGCAAGGTTTAGTTCCTCTACCAAGGGGATCGACTAGAGGAAACCTCAACCAAGGTTTTTGGAATACCATGCAGGGGGGAATCCCCACTCAAAGTATGTCATCAAACTATTTGAATCCATCTACGATGCAAACTAGTGTGCAGCTCCCTTACATTGGCCAAGGAAACCTTCGTTTCTACCAGAACCCTGGTCAGTAAGCAAACTTTTCATGACAACCTGGTGCCAACCAATATCCAAGTTCCTCTTTTCCTTTAACTCCGCCACAACCCAGGTTACCATTTTTGGGAACTCTTCATTTTCCAGACTTGTCAAGGTTATTAAATGACCATGTTTGTCATGATCCATGTTGGCCTCCTATTCTAACTAAATTTCCCTCGGATATTCAAAAATTTGAAGGCAATCCTGGTGAAGATCTAGGCGATCATGTTACAACTTTTCACCTATGGTGCTCCAACAATTCGTTGAACGGTGACTCTATTAAGCTGCAATTTTTTCAACACACTCTCATAGGGGGTGTCGCAAAGTGGTATATTGAGCTCGATTGTTCGAATTATTCTTACGTTAACGATCTAGTGATGGTTTTCTTGAGCCATTTTCAGCTACCGGTGAAATACGATGTCGACACTGAGTTGTCGGGAAACTTCGAACAAACTAAGGCCGTTCATATCTCTGATCATATTCAAGAATGGAGTCACCATGAGAGCTTTATTAAAGTAAAGGTCCCTCTTGCTCGAGTGGTTTCTGAAGTCTTTGGTGTCATGTGTTTCTAAAGACATCGCAACTTCTGGAGTGTTTTCTGAGGAAGAGGCTATAATGAGGGCTCAACAACTGGAATTGATTTATTTGTAATCCGGAATTCTTTATGAGATTCTTCCTGACGCACTGTGGTCAACCTTTGACTTGACCAAACTAAATTTTGGGCCTCATGTCATTGGCATTGTGGGCTCAGTACAAAACAAGCCCACAGATCAGTTGTCCAACCAAATGCAACAATTGTTGCTACAACAAACTATGTCTAGCCAAACTTCTAGTACGACTACCCCCACCATCGACATGTTGGAAGTACACAGTGTGCGATCGACAAACCCCAAGGAGAACCAGCAGTCTGAGGGGAAAAGAAATGGAAAAGGAAAAAAGGGAAAAGGGGGTAATGATAAAAAGGTTGTTAACAATGTTAGTGAGGGAAAAAACGAGAAGAAAAAGGTTAAGTTTATGTGTAAGCGTTGCGCGAACGACCACTTGACTCATCACTGCCCTCAACTCGAGGGAGCCAAGAATCTTTTGGAACAACAATAGCCTATTATGTTAACTAACCCTTTTCCCCAAGGGAAGAATACGACACAAGCTTCCTCGTCCACAACCACGCTTGGGGGAAATAAGGGAGCCCCCATACTTAATTCTAATACCAGAGCTGCAAATGTATACATGATGATATTGGATGCTCATATTCAGACCAGGGCTCGTGATTATGGAATGCATGAATCTGCTGAGAAGGACAAAGAAGGTTCCAACCCATCGTCTCCTCTTCATATTGAGAAGACCATGTGAGAAACAATGACTTGCATCCCCAAAGGTCCGTTTAAGAAAGCTTCTCCTAATCCAAATGCAAGGGCTACCCAGAACTATTCTATAGTTGATGATCTTGCGCAAACCCCTTGTGCGATGTTTTCTCTGGAAGTCCTCCAGAGTTGGCCCTCAAAAAGAAAATCATTATTGTCTACTTTGGGTGTTTTTGAGCCAGCTAACTCAGGAGATATCGTTGTTTACCCTTTCGATCACAAACCTCATTTTCCTTACCACGTCGCCTTATAGATAGAAGTGGTTTATGCCACAAAATCATTGACGCGGAATATTTTTCACATGGTGGTAGATGAGGGTGCATCAACTTGTGTTATGTCGTTGGCATGTTGGAAGGCTATTGGTCAACCCGAGTTGTCTCTGTCTCCTATGTTGTTAACTGCATTCAACAACTGTTCTTTTCGACCGCATGACATAATCCCCTCCTTCCCTGTGTAGTTGGAGGGAAAAATTATGTGTGTCGAGGTCTAAGTAGTCGATGCACCTCTCGACTACAACCTTTTGTTGGGACGAAGTTGTACTTATGCAATGACAACAGTCGTATCCATATTTTTTCACGTACTTTGTTTTCCTCGTGAAGGTAGGATAGTAACCATTGATCAATTGTCCTTCTCTCGTCCTAACCCTTCATCGGGGGAATACACGTTCCCAATGGTTGATAACCCACAACAAGGTATCGTCAACTTAGGTGTTGGATTGTTTCCATCTTTGATGGGTAGCTTCTATTTTCCACCACCTTCAAATGATGTTAAGTTTATTTCGGTTGTCCCTGATCAGCCTAAGGTTGTGATTTTCCAAGAAAGCTTCATTTCGAACAACTTATTTTAATGCTCTATGGACTTTGCCTTCCCCATCAGCTTCGATGGAAGGGGTAAGGCATCCTAGCATGGTTATGCCCCTATCCGCAGTTCAGGTCGCGTACAATATTGTTCGAAAAACCTCAGCCAACTCTGATCCAACTCCCCCTCAAGAGATAGATCAAGTTCTAGAGCCTATTTTGGCTTAAGAGTCTCTTACTTCGCAGGATTCTTTGGACTTGGTATTTCCCTCTGACGAGGTGATTTTAGAGGCAATGACAGGTTCGGACAAACCTTGGGATGATCTTCATCATAGATCATACTTTTTCCCTGAACTTAAGAGAGTGGAAGAAGGAGAGTTTACTTTGACCATGAATGGAGATGCCACTCACCATGTCAACCCTTTGGGAATGCACAGAGTATATGCCGAAGGAAACATGGTGAATATAGTTGAGACGATTCCAATTGATATCTCCAAAACCCCTGGCTTCGTTGAAAACATATTCATCGGAGCAGGTTGTTCCCCAGAAGAGATTCAAGTGTATACTTATTTATTTAAAGAATTTTGTGACGTTTTCACATGGTATTATGAGGAAATGTCAGGCATTGACCCTCGTATAGTTGAACACAAGATTAGAACTTATCTCAATGTTAAGCATGTTCGAAAGAAGCTTCGCCTGGTTAATCCTCAGAAGGTAGAAGTCATTAAAGCTGAGGTAGAGAAATTAATTAAGGTTGGTTTCATCTACCCAGTTCAATTGACGGAATGGGTGTCAAACCCTATTCCTTTTAATAAAAAGCAATGTATAATTCGTGTGTGCATATATTTTCGCAATCTAAACAAGGCATGCCCGAAATATAACTTTCCCAGCCCATTCATCGATCAGATTATCGATGAATGTGCGGTTTGTGAATTTTTCTCTTTTATGGACAATTTTTCAAGGTACAATCAAATTCAGATCAAGCCCTAGGATCAACATAATACTTCTTTCATATGTCCTTCGGGTACTTTTGCATATAAGAAAATGACTTTTGGCCTCAAAAATGTTGGAGCTACTTTCCAATGGGCCATGTCGTTCACCTTACATGACCTCAAACATATATTCGAGGCATATCTTGATGATCTTGCGTCACGTTCTCACAAGAGATCTTACCATCTTTCTCACCTTCGACTTATTTTTGAGAGGTGTCTCTATTACCGGATTCGCCTAAATCCAAACAAGTGTAGTTTTTGTGTTACATCGGGACATTTATTGGGTTTTATCATGTCAACCAAAGGGATCATGGTCGATCCTCTTAATGTTGAGGCAATAGTTCAATTCCCCCCCCCCCCCCC
>ML820017.1:8883-27779 GCA_009831015.1 Picea engelmannii | reverse complement strand
GATATGGTCTTGGTTCAAGAGGATGACGCGCTCCAGGAACACGTTATCTACTACCTTAGTTGAACCAAAACTCAACTATACCCACGTTGAGAAGTTGGATTTCGCAGTTCTTTATTGTTGAGGAAAAGGTATGAATTACCTTACTCAATCATTTTCATATCTTGCCTAGCTAGGACAAGATAGTTGGGAATGTCACCCGGGGGTTATAACCTCAAAATATTCTCTCAATCCGAAAGTATTGATTACAAGGACTAAGGTTGATTTATAGTTTAAATATGTTGCAAAAATAAAATAAAAAAACTTCTAGAATGTACACATATTTGCAATTAAGTAAACATGGAGATCAAAAAGAGAAAAGTAACCAAGTCACAAATACACATATATGAGACAGAATAGCCATCTAATTTTATTTCACTCTGTGATATCAAAAATGTTTTTCTCTTTACAAAACCACTGCGAGGGCATGGACCAAAGTCTGATTTAGAGATCTTCAATGAACACCATACAAAAAGACTTTGATAGTAAAGTAAAACTAAAATTAATAATCAGGATCAGCTTGCCACAAACTGCTATCAATTTGACTCTGCAAGATATCATTTATCAGCCATGAAACTTAATTTACAAACAAACAAGAATACACAGACTATCAAGGACGGATCAACACCTCTAAAACAAGCGTCTGAAAAGTGTGGTTCAGTCTTGAACCTTGTTGTCTACAATAAGACCTTGTTGTCAAGAAGAGAATTAGGCTTTGAATAAACTCAAAAATGAATGAAAACTGAAATTATCTCATGTAATTAAAGAGAAAACCTTAGTCTTTCTTTCTCCTTCTATTCTCCCCTTATCTCTTCTTCTCATTCAACTTTTATTCTTTACAAATAAGTTGAAATAGTTCAACTACTTTCTTTAGTTAAGTTGATTTAACTTAACTAATTAATTTAGGAGAAGTAAATAATAATAATATAGTTAAGGGTCTTAATTAATAATAATTAGGTAGGTGGGACCCCTTGTGACTCTCGTCGTTTCTTCCTTTTAAATCATGAAATATAACACAAAAAATATAATCATTTTGACCATATTCCACCCTTGTAACTCGCTTAAATATCTTTTAACTAGATATTTAAATATCAAAAATAATTTATATAATACCCAAAAAAGAAAATATATATCCACATTATCCAAAAAATATAAAAAACAGAGCTTGTTGTCCAAAAATGTTGAAAACCATTAAGCATTGTCCTCATCAACTGAAATCATATAAAACATAATTTAAAAACCATATTTGTCACTTTGTGAGGCAATTTTCCTTTTTTCACTGTTGTTTCCCTTAGAATTTTCTGAAGTAGTCTGTGGTTGATTGGACCCTTGGGGTTGTATCTCGCTAATCACATGGGAGCAATCATCCTTCAAATGTAGGTGGGAAGACATAGATTTCAAGGAATCCGTTGAGGGAGAAGAAGGGGAGGCAATTGCTTTTCTCTTGTCTTGCACAGATTGGGGAATATCATTTTTCGATCTCTTACTGGCGTGTGAAGAATGAACTGGCGAAACAACACAGGCAATTTGTACATTATGATTAACAGGCGGTGGTAAAGGCAATGACATAGTAGGCCAACCATGATGGTGAGAGACAGGTTGGTTGACGATATCTTGCCAACCATCATTTGTGGGGACTTCAGGCTACAAAGACACATGTGGAGGAACGTGAATGCCTGGGATATTCTGAGGAGGTTGGAAAGGGGGTCTTTATGGTTGACAGTGCATTATTCCATGGCCAACCCAGTTAAAGAACCCAACTTGGAACATCTGGTTCAATTCTTGAGGGTCAACGTCAAAATGGATAGAAAATCTAGGCCTCCTATGGCCTCGATTCCAATTTCCCCTGCCTCTGTTATTTCGGCCATTGCTCCCTCCACTAAAAAAGTTCATCCTGTAGCAACAATTTATCAGTAATGAAGCTCTTAATAAACCATACATGACACTCTGATTACACGAATAAAAAATTGGCTCAAAATTTGACATGAGACACATGCAAATCCATCCATAACAAACCATTCATTAATTGCCATGTGAACAGGGAGTGATAGGGTTCGTGGAAAATATGGAGGGAGTGTAGTTAGCGAAAAAAATGATAGAATGATAGGGAATGTGTATACGAATATTGTTCAGCAATTAACCACACAATTTAATTGTGTATAAAAATATCAAAATATCAGTCACCAACCCTTGCTATGTTATCCTTTTTGTCACTTCCACACAAACTTTTCTTTTTAAATTTATATCACAAAACAGGAATGCAATAAGTGAAATTGGGATTGTGAAGGAAATGTAATTAGCAAAAAATGGTAGAATGATAGGTGTAAATGTGTTGAACTTGCACAGAATAGATCTAGCTAAACAATAATACACACATTTGCAGAGAGAATTTGAGAAAGAAGAAGGAGAGAAAGAATGAAAGAATTCTCATTAACCGTTCTGAATAATGAATAATTTACACATGTTATACTTTGTATAACTCAATGAGTGCGCACTGGAGGAGAAACAATGTGCCATAGTGGTGGTCTAGAGTGATCTAGACGCACACCAACAGTTACGGGAGTGAACTTCCACCTAGTCTAGTCTCTCGGGCAGTTACAGGAGTGAACTCCCACCTAGTTGAGTTAACTAGTCAACTAGTGTTCAATTAACTGACTGAACAGAGAATAGTGAGGAGTTAAATCAGGGAATCAAGGGTAATGCATCAGTCTGGTGATGATCCCAAGGAAAGTTCGAATTAGCATGGTGATGATCCCAATGTTGCATGGTGATAAAACCAATGCAATATCTAAACTCAACTCAACTAGTCAAACTGAAGTGTCAACTGAAAGAGGATATTCTCTGGGTGGAATATTCTCCCCTAAAATATAGGAGACTGGATAATGACTAATTATGACTAATAAACAAGGAAAAAACTTAGGAAAAAGAAATCATAGGTGTGTGTGAAGTAACTCCAACACCCCCCCTAAACATCACTATGGTGAAAATAAAGAATGGGTCTCGGCAACAAGGCCATGTCAGATACCCAAATACAAAATATACACTGAAATAATGTCAAGAAAGAGGAAAAACCTCATGGGAAAAAACCCCCCTCAAGGTACAATGTATGTAAAAAGAAGAACTGCAATTGTTAGGCAATTGTGTCCTTCACTCCAAGATGACTTCGCAGAGAATGAAGCTTCTGCTCAGTGAAGGTCTTGGTGAAGATGTTTGTCATATGTTCTGCCGAAGGATAGAACTGTAAGTCTATGATCCCCTTGTGTACTAAGTCCCAGATGTAGTGCATGTGGATCTCGATGTGCTTCATCTGTTGCCTCTGAACTGGATCTCTGTAGAACTTCAGAGTGCTCTGGTTGTCACACCAGATGAAGATCGGTCGATGAAACTGAATGCCCAACTCATTGAGAAAATTTTGTCGCCACATAGCCTAAATGGGTATGTTAACTACCCCTTTGTACTCTTCCTCAACTGAAGATAGAGAAATGGCAGCTTGCTTCTTGCTCGACGAATAGATAGGCCTAGAACCAAGACTGAGTGAGTAACCAGATGTGGACTTGCGATCAGTGATATCGCCAGCCCAGTCAGAATCAATATACCCAATGAGATCTAATGTAGAGTTTGCTACATAATGAATTCCAAAGGTGATGGTTCCATGTACGTATCGAAGGATATGCTTTGCAGCCTTCCAATGTAGCTCATGCGGCTCCTACATGAACCTGGAAACTGCACCAACTGCATAGGAGAGGTCTAGTCTGGAATGTGTGAGATACGATAATCTCTCCAATAGCTTTCTATATAGTGTGTTGTCGACCAATGGAGTCTCCCCTCCATCCTTAAGTTTGACCCCTGATAGGAAAGGAGTCGGAGCAGACTTGCAGTATGTCATGTGAAATCTCTCAAGGAGATCTCGTGCATACTTGGCCTGAGACAGTTTGATGCCTAATGCATCCTGACTGATATCAAGTCCAAGGAAGAAGTGTAGTAGACCCATGTCCTTCATCAAAAACCTGTCATGTAGAATCTTCTTGACTGCAGCAATCGTTGAAGTCGAGCAACCGATGATCAACAAATCATCAATGTATAGAACTAAAAGTAGAAGTGAATCAGTTGACCTGGGCATGTAGACATTCGGGTTTGATTTACAACATACAAAGTTCTGTGACAACAGATAGGAATCCATCTTGGCATACCATGCCTTCAAAGCCTGCGTGAGGCCATAAAGGGACTTCTTTAGTCGACAGACCAAATATGAGTCCTGCATAAATCCCTGGGTTTTCTCCATGTAGATCTCCTCAGAGAGATCACCATGAAGAAATGCATTCTTCACGTCCATCTCATGGCCTTCCCATCCTTTGGTTTCCGCGATGGAAAGTGTCAATCGTATGGAATCCATCTTCGCTACTGGAGAGAAGGTCTCATCATATTCAATACCATGAACCTGCTGAAATTCTTTGGCAACATGCCTGGCTTTGTATCTTCTAATTTGTCAATCCATTGTGCTCTTGGTCATGTAGACCCATCTACATCTGACGATTTTCCTCCCAGAAGGAAGGGGAACCAGATCCCAAGTCTGGTTCTCGAGGAGGGAGTTGTACTCCTCCTGCATGGCAGATTCCCAAAATGGATTTCCAACAGCCTCGCCATAAGACAAAACCAAGAAAAGATGCCAGGAGGGAAATGGTTCAATGGAAGTGAGTGCAACAGGAGTCTCCTTTAAATCAGATCGATTCCTCCTAGTATCGGATGGATCACCAACGAGATTTCTTGCATCCTGAAGAGTAGTATGTGCCCACTTGGGCCTCTGCTCTGGCTCTGCGACTGCATCTGAATGCTCTGAATATGCATCTGATTATACTGACTCTGAATCTGAATCATCTGAGTCCTATGAATCAAAAATCTCGTCTGAAGAAGAGTCGGCATGTGCATTCTCATCATCTTCGATAGGTGGAAGAATGAAGGTGTATGCATGCGGTTGTTGAGGTGCATGCGAGACACTTTCCTCGAATTGGACACTTCTCTCAATGATGAGTCAGTCTGAGGAAAGGTCAATAAGTCTATATCCCTTCACATCGTCAGGGTAGCCAACAAAAATGCACTCAGTGCTCTATGGATCAAGTGCATGCCTCTTTTCAGAGGGAATCTGGGCCCATGCACGTGAATGAAAAATGTGAAAGTGGGTCACTTCCGGTTTTAGGCCGCTCCAAGCCTCGTAGGGGGTATTATCCTTGACAGATCTATGGCGAGATCTGTTTTGGATGTATTTTTCACAATTAAGTTCTTTGGCCCATAGTCTCTGTGGTAGTGACTTTGCATGCAGCATGCAAGATGCCATCTCCTTTAGAAATCTGTTTTTCCGCTCAGCAACTCTGTTTTTCTGCGGAGTATAGGGAACTGTGTGCTGCAATTGAATCCCTGCCTCATGAAAAAGATTATGGATCTCATGATTTACATACTCTCCCCCATTATTAGTTAGGAGGACTTTGATCTTCTTTCCGAACTATGTCTCAACCAGGGCTTTGAAATCTTTGAGGTGTTGAAAGACCTCAAATTTTTTCATGAGAAAGTAGATCAATGTAAAACGTGAGAAATCATCAACAAAAATGAGAAAAAAACTCTCTTTGTTGATGGATGGATGCAGAAAAGGACCCATAAGGTCATTGTGGATCAAATCTAAATGTGTGGAAGCTCGTTGAGACTTTCCTTTGTCGAATTTCTCTTGAGGGTGTTTTCCGAGAACACATCCCTCACATACTCCCTTGGAGAAATGGATGTCTGGTAGACCATCAACCAATATTTTCTTGCTAAGTTGTTGTATGCATATGAAATTCAAATGTCCAAACCTTTCTTGCCATATCCTACTACTTTTGTCATCATGAGTAAGCAGTAAAGCATAATCAAGTTCAATGAATTCAAAAAATGTATACAATCTAGACTGATGATTTACCTCACCGGTAGCAACCCTGGAGTTGGTTTTCATGTCGTAGATGTCCACGAAATTTGGTTTAAATATGAATTTATTTATGGTTTTGGAATTCGTAATCTGATACACAGTGAAAAGTTTGACAGAAAGTTTGGGAACGTGCAACACATTCTCGAAGCTTCCGTTGGTGAATTCAATCATTCCTTTGACGGTGACTTCGACAAAAGAGTTGTCCCCCATCAAAATAGGAGGACCTTTGCATGCATCCAATGAAGAATATATTGCTTCTGATTCATCCATGTGATGTGATGCTCCTGAATCAACGATCCAAGCATCAGGAGAGGAGTTGATGGAAATCAAGGCATGGCTAGAATTTCCTTTCTTGGAATTCGGATCTTTTGGCTTCTTCTTCTTGGCACCTTCGGGGATGTGATCTCCAAGGTTTTTCTGCTGAAGTATTTGAGACATCAGATCTATTTGTTTTTTCATGCATGCAAATTCTGAACGGAATCCTTTGTGACATTGCGTGCATTTCTCCCCTTTTCTTCCCTTTTCCCCTTTGGATTCGGAGGCATCGGTGAAAGGTTTTGTGTACCCTTCCTTCTTCGTATGTGCATGGTATTTTCATTTATCTTTATATTTATATTTATGATATTTGTGGCTACCATCATGCACAATGAGTGCATGCACCCTTGGGCCTTTGATTGTGCCCATGTTGATGAGCTAGGTTTGCTCTTATGTCAGGGATTTGATAAAGTCCTCAAGAGAAGGCATCTTCCAGGTGGCTCTAGAGGCGAATATGATAATATGGAATGTGGATATGAATACATATAATTCAGGACCAATCTTGGAGAGAATGGTGAGAACCATTTGTTTCTCCTCCTTCGATTTATCAACCCCACAAGCTTTGAGTTGCGACAGTAAATCCTTGAATTTTGTAAAGAAATCTTGGATACTACCGAAGATTTTTGGATCCAATGTGAAAAGATCTACCTCCAGCATGTTTCCCATCATCTCATCTTGTTTTCCAAAGGGCCCTTCCAAGGTGGTTTAGGCTTCATTGGGAGTATTACAGGAAGATATGTGAAAAAGGAGATCGGGAGAAATAAGACTGCAAATTGTTCTGAGTGCCTCATCCATGCGATTTAAATACTTGGATTTTTCTATGGTTGATGGTGGTTTTGTATCTATATTCAAGGTTAACATGTACAACCCTTTGGTTCAAATATGTATGGTTATTTTCACCTTCCATGCAAAATAGTTGTAAGGTATGAGCATGAATTCTTTTTGGAATTCCATTTTTCCGTTGTCTTCAATCTTTTGTACCTGCAAAAATTTTTGGTGTAGATTTTTCTTCGAAGTCCGTCGGATATGATACCATGTAAATGTGTTGAACCTGCACATAATAGATCTAGCTAAACAATAATACACACATTTGCAGAGAGAATTTGAGAAAGAAAAAGAAGGAGAGATAGAATGAAAGAATTCTCATTAACTGTTCTGAATAATGAATAATTTACACATGATATACTATGTATAACTCAATGAGAGCACATTGGAGGAGAACCAATGCACCATAGTGGTGGTCTAGAGTGATCTGGACACACACCAGTAGTTACGGGAGTGAACTGCCACCTAGTCTAGTCTCTCAGGCAGTTACGGGAGTGAATTGCCACCTAGTTGAGTTAACTAGTCAACTAGTCTTCAGTTAACTGACTGAACAGAGAGTAGTGAGCAGTTAAGTCAGGGAATCAAGGGTAATGCGCCATTCTAGTGATGATCCCAATTCAAGGTCGAATTAGCATGGTGATAATCCCAATGTTGCATGGTGATAAAACCAATGCAACATCTAAACTCAACTCAACTAGTCAAACTGAAGTGTCAACTGAAAGAGAATATTCTCCAGGTGGAATATTATCCCCTAAAATATAGGAGACTGGATAATGACTAATTTTGACTAATAAACAAGGAAAAACCTTAGGAAAAAAAATCCTAGGTGTGTGTGAAGTAACTCCAACAATAGGGAATAAATATGGATACTGTTCAAGTGAAACAAATCAAAACATGCTACCTTAAACGCAATCAAAACATATCTCTGTCCGGAATTTCAAACTTTAACAAGTGTTCCTTTTCCAAAACTATAATCCAAACCGGTGTCTCCTTTGACAAATTTGCTTGCTAGCTTCCGAATTATTTACACAATAATCTGCATGCCCAGAAGTATTTAATCATAGTAACCATTGTACCCACATTATCATTATATGAAAGTCATAACGAACAACGTCATAATCGCTATAAGAACACAACAATAGCCTTTGAGCCACAACCATAACATCAACTCCAATAATAATCCTTTAAATCCAACAGGGACATGTACAGTGTTTACAAACAACTCATATCCATCATTTATTTAACCACTGTTCAATGCAATTTATTTCAGACATTATCGCTCGATTCGAGCTTCAAATATTTCGAACACAGGTGTCCCTTTTTAACAATAAACATAATGATTGAACCAAAAATAACATTCAATATTTGGAACACAAGATTCAAATGAATGGGTGGGTACAGATCTCTTTCCAGAATTGCCAATCAAGAGACCAAACAAAATATTTCCCAAGTAACCGAGCAAGCACAATGCTTCCATCAACTTCAAACAGGAGTAAATATGATTTCAATGTAATGTTTAGGGTTCAAGATAGTAAGTGATAGAGACATTGGGGTAGTTCAACCAGAGAGTTTGGGAGTTTAATGGCACAAACAACTCATTCCATAGGTGCCCTATTGTAATCGATCACAGAAACAATAATATGCAACATTCCTCTCGATTGTATGGGTTTCAAACAACAGACTGCATCTTCCAAAATAAACAAGTGAAGCCAATGCTTTTTCAACACTGCATAATGAGCAACCAAATAAAAACCCCGTGCCCAACCAAAAATCATGAATAGTGCTCTCATCAAAATCTAGGTAGCAATGTTCTCATACTGTATAATATTTACCAGGCAACAGTGACGGTGAGGTTATAGCAAGCAATCCAACAACTGAGGGTTTTTCCAAGACAAGGCACAAAATTCTCTATTCTTCCATCATAATTCACATAAAAACCCATAGGGTCGAAACATGGTGTGGGTACACTTAGCCACAGAGACCATTAATGCCAATATATAGGTGGAGTATTCGCAAAGCCCAGACTTTAGGCAGACTGCGATAACCAACTTCAACAGAGAGGCGAGACCCGAAAACAGAACCATGAAAAAGCAGGCTCCATTGCAATATTTACTCAATAATTCCAATGAACAACTACCACACATCAAGGATCACGCGACCAACTTTTAAAATCCAACAGCCCCAGAACAACCACCACATGAAACCAAAGGTGCAAGCATAAACACACTTCCAAAAACATTATAACAGCTTGAGAGCAACCAGAGCCAACATTTGATTCAAAGGTAGAGTAACTCTCATGGATGGAAAAGTAAGAAACCCCGTACATCTAAAATTTTGCACGAGGATAAAATCCAAGACTATATACTTCCTCCACGACGGGGAAAGGCAGAGCAGCAACAACTACCAGAGCCAAAAATGAAAGAATGACTAGGGTGACGGGCTCGAGGAGAGTTTGAGTGACGTGCATTTACTTCACGTCACTTCTCCCTTCATATCTTCATTCAATTTTTAGTACGATCCGAGCCCACTGGCCAACTCACCATAGCACTACATTCAAACCATTTATCAACCAAAAATCCAAAATTGCCATACTACTTTCGCAAAGTGCGTGATAGTCCAAAGTGCACCACCCCTTTCCAATATTAAATTTCTTTGAATAACAATGTGCTAGGAACACAATCCACTATGCAACTCAAACAATGCGCAAAACCATAGTAGCAAGGGTCAAGATCACCCAACTTTCGCCATGAACAATACACAACATCAAAAATTAAAATTGGAGTGTAATTCTCTCATTCAAAAGGGAAGCATTATCATATTTTATGAGAGATCATCCAAACCATTTAGCTCCATGTTTTAATCACTCAACCACCACATATTACCATAAACATTTTAAACCATGATCTGAAACAAATGAACTGTAGAAAATTGTGTTGCTACCATCACATAGGCAAAAAAAATATAAGTGTTGCTTATCCACCATACTTCCATAAGTATAACAAGGGGGTCTCACCTACTAGTATATTATTAATATAGATAATTAATAAAGCTTGGCAATCATTTGTGAGCATAGTATTCATCATTGCGCTTTCAAGCGTCAACAAACTGGTGAATCCACAGGGAAATTTGTTTCTGACATATTAAGAACTCAGAATGTTAGGTTTTGCAGACCATGTGAATCGTTGATCAAAGAATTATTTACCAGAATGATTATGCAACAGGGGGAGTGAGACGGTTTAAGGGGAAAAATGATCTGGAACTTTGGGAATAGCTCATGAAAAGTGTTACGTATGAGGGGGTTTGTTCCTTTATGCATAACATTTGATTGGTCATAGTGAAAGTATTCATTGTTTTAAGGAGAAATTTTTTTGGTATGCTCTCTCGAATTTTAGGATGGAGGGAAGAAAGGGATAGCATAAATTAGGGATGAGAATCTGTTCATCTATCTAACTGTAGTACTAGAAGCAGAAAGCAATTCTAGTTATGTCTACAAGGGGGACATCATGACAGATGTGTAACTTGATTGTTATTGATCAACAATACATACATAATAGCATCGTTGTGGCGAAACTAATCCAAATTTTATTTCTAATAAACAAAAAGGAAAACAATAAAAGAAAAACAACAGAAAATGAAAAACAACAAAGCAAAATCAAAACAGTGGAACAGAAAAATATAATACAATAGTGACTTTCATGCAGCGTTCAACCTTCAAACTGGTTCCACATAGTGTTTCAAGTGGGAACCGTTGGTACTATAGGAAAATAATCGTTCTTCCAATTCTTTTAGAAGATAAGAATTTTCGCCTAGGACAAAAGCGATCTTAAAAGGACCCAACCATAATTTTTGAAACTTTGAATGTATTCCTCATTTACTTTCTCATTTACTTTAAACCTGACAAGACTTTCTCATTTACTTTAAACCTGACAGCAAGACTTTCTCATTTACTTTAAACCTGACAGCTTTTGCGCTTTTGTTGAAATATTTATTCACGGTTTGTTGTCGCCTCTTTATGTTTTCCAAGGAAAACATTCTTTGTTCCTCTAAAGCTAATAGTGCATTTATCCTTTGAGGGACATTAAAAGAATTTAATTCTTCGATCTGTAGAATCAGTCGTAGAAAAGACAGTTCCAGTTCAGTAGGAAAAATATATTCTTGACCATAAACAAGTTGAAAGGGAGTGAAACCTATGCTTACCTTGGTAGTAGTGTGATCTGCCCAAAGGGAGCAAGTGAGGAGGGTGTGATATTGACGAGGATTATCTTCAATGAGCCTCTTTATGATCCTAAACATATTTTTATTAGTAGACTCGTCTTGCCCATTTCCTTGAGGGTAATAAGTTGATGAGGTGAAATGTTTGACTCCCAACTTAGCTAAAAACTGCTTCAAATTAGCGGAAATGAAAGCGGGACCGTTGTTTGTAATAATTTATAAAGGAATGTCAAATTTGGAGAAAATATTAGTTTCAAGGAAAGAAATGGCATGTTCATCATGTGAGTGTTTAAGTGGGACAACTTCAATCCATTTAGTGAAATAATATGTGGTTGTCAAGATAAAAACTTGCCCTGTTGAAGATGGAGGATTAATAGTATCGATAAAGTCCATACCCCACTTCGAAAAAGGAAAATCATGGAGGATAGGTTGCAAAGGCATGGCAGAAAGACGTTCTTTCCTAGCGAATTTTCCACACTTGTCACAAGATCTTGAAAAATTATAAGAATCTCGAAAAATTGAGGGCCAATAATAACCTTTTCTGATGATTTTAAAAGCAATTGTTTTAGCATAAAAGTGACCACCTACGTGAATAACAGAATCTGAAGATCCATGAGTTTCCTGTAACAATTTCTACGCTTCCTCATTATTTACACATCAAAGTAATATGCCATCGGAATATCTCCCAAACAAAAAGTCTCCTAAAATAATATATCTGGAAGATTCAAGATGGAGCCTTCTCCTTTGATGAGTATCTAAATCATCTGGGCATTTATGATATTGCAAGTAATATACCAGATTTTTATACCAGAGATTTTCAAATATAGGAAGGGTTTGACTTTCAATGTAAAATAATGTTGAAAGAGGATTATCTTGTTCGTTGATTTCTTCACTTGCTTCAGCATGTTGAGCCAAGTGAAGGGCTAAGTCTCGTCCCTTAATTGTTTTCTAAGTCATGATGGTTAAAGCATGCTCCTGGATCTTGGAAATCCAATGTGCAAGCTTCTCTGAAAGATAAGTCTGTGAAAGCAAAAACTTGACAGCAGGCAAAGAGACTTTTAACTGTGTGTGCTTGCCTAGAATAAAGTGGTGAAATTTCTCCACAGCTTTAACCAGAGAAAAAGCATGTTTTCGATATAAGACTACTTGAATTCATCATCTGATAATCTTTGACTCATGTAAGCTACTAGTTTTTCATTATTCTGGTCATCACATTGTAAGAGAATAGCAAAAATTGCTCCTCGGTGGAATTAGTATATATGATAAAATCTTTCTCAAAGTCTGGTTTCGCCAAGACCAGTGCGAAACTGATTACTTTCTTAATCCTTACAAAAGCATTTTTGATGTCTTCGGTCCAAGAAAAGGAGCGATATTTCTTTAAAATATTATGAATTGGTTTGACCATTAAAGCAAAACCAAGAACAAATCTATGGAAAAAGTTGATAATGCCCATAAAGGCTTGAACCTCCTTTTTGGAAGAGTGGGTAGGAAGGTTCAGAATAGCAGCGATCCTTTTGGGATCTATGCTTATTCCCGAATCAAAAAAAATATGTCCAAGGAGCTTGCCCTTGGTAACACCAAAGATAGATTTAGAAGGATTTAAAGAAATACTGAACTTTCTGCATCGCATGAGAATTTTTCTAAGATGACCAAAATAATCCAACCGATTTTTTGAATAAACAGTCAAGTCATCAAGATAAACCTAGATAATCTTACCCATCAGATCGTCAAAATATATCTGCATAGCTCTTTGGAAAGTGGCACCTGCATTAGATAAGCCAAAAGGCATGTGTTCATAAGAAAATGTGCCCCAACATGTAGTGAAAGTGGTTGTGTACCTATCAGTCCTTTTTACCTTGATCTGATTATAACTAGAGAAACCATCAAGTAAGGACATCATTTGTGACCCTGCAACTTGCTGCAAAATCATCTCCATGTTAGGGAGAGGAAAATGGTCTTTTACGCTCTCTTTATTCAATGCACGTAAATAAATGCACAAACAGATCTGACCAGTTGTTTTCCAAACGGGGACCAAATTGGAAACCCACTCTGAATACTTAACCGAGAAAATTATACCAACTTTCAAAAGTTTTTCCAACTCCTTCCTAATAGTAGCTTCAAGTACGGGGTTAATCGGTCTTCGTTTTTGCCTAACTGGTTTTATCCCTTCCTTGATAGGAATGGCATAATGTATGAGAACAAGATCAAAACCATGAAGATCCTCATATGACCAAGGAAAAACATCTTTAAATTCATGAAATAAATTAGTGTATTTCAGCTTTTCTTCATCAGTACATTAGGCACCTATCTTAACATTCTTGGGGGAATCGGGTGTTCCAATGTTCAAGGAAATGGTTTCACCCACTTTCCTTTTTTACTCCTCTTCTTTATGCATTTGTTTGTTGCCTACATCACTCAATGAAAATGAACTTTCAAGAGAAGTCAAGCCTTTCGGAATTTTGTTGTTTTCCATGGATATAATATCCTTGGGCTTAAATGGTTCATTTTGTATGAAAGCACAGATGCCTTCATCACTAGGGAAGACCTCCATGACTCTACATTGTCAGGAATGTGAGCATGATATAAATATTGGAAAGTACAATAAGATCTTTAAGGCCGAAATTGCCGAGTAGGAGAGGTTGCAAATACAACTAACTTGTCAGCCATTGAATTAAGTTCCCTTTTAACATGAGTGATGTTAAATGATAATATGTTCGAGATAAGCATCCAAATAGCTTGGGTGTAGTGTTTCATCAACTTATTTCTAGGAGAGTATATTTTAAGTACAAGGTTCACAACAAGTTCAGATTCACCAAAAACTGTAAGGTGTCCACAACCTAAATTATAAGCATTTTCAATGCCTAGCAATAATGCTTCAAACTCGGTAACGTTATTTGTGCAAGAAAATTCTAGCCTATAAGAAAAGTTGTGAATTTTACGTACATGTCAGTATAAGATAATTCCGGCTCCATTACCTTCGTTGGAGCATGAGCCATCGAAGTGCATGTGCCACAGACCATTGTCCAAGTCAATTTGTTCCAGGGCAGTGTCACCCTCATCCGCAAAGATGGATTACACTCCTAAGTCTTCCTCGACATAGTTTACGTTAGGTTGTGGAATGCTCTCTATGTATGGTGAGATTCTTCCTTCCCTTAGGACTATAATATTCTTTCCATTCTGAGGAATGAATAAGTGTGTTCCGTCAATAGAAAAATATCCACCTGTCAAGGCTTTCCAATCTCTTCCTAAGATGATAGAATAGTTACTTACTGGCATGTCAATTACCTGGATGTTGAGGGTTGTCCTTATTTCAGTATGTGCACACAAAACCAAAGTCGCATCTTTGATTTCACCTATAGTCGATTGTTGTAGACTGTTATAGGAGAGTATGCTTCTAGAATTTTCATTTGTACATGATAAGCCTAGCTCTTCCATAATGATTTTTGGCATCACGCTTGGACCCGAACCGCCATCAATTAGGCAACAATGGGATATTTTATCCATAATTTTTACAGAAATGAAAAATGGAGGGTGTTTTACAGGGTGTCTAAAATTATTTAGACCTACTTTATTTACAATAGAATCCTCTTCTTTAGCCTCTTCAGAAAGATTGGCTATGGTGGAAGCTTTTCCTTCCATAAAAGTTTTGAGATGATTTTTTTGTTCAGGGATGGAAACCATGTCTAGAAGAGTAGCATCGGCCTTGATATTAGCCAATTGGTTGAGAATGTTATATTTGGAAGAGGGAAGAGGGGAGGGAACTCCTTGACTGTCAGGATTTTTTGTAGCTTGTACAATGGCAGCTTGTGAAGATGATCTTGGACTAGAAGAAGTACGAGGGGGGTCATATTTTCCTTTTGAAGCATAGTATTTATTCCTAGTATTTATGATCATGACATCTTCTGGTTTTGCTCAATCTAGAAAAACAATGGTGGTTTCAGGATTTTTTTCAAAGATTTTATCTCTGGCACTCTTCTTTACCTAAGTACTTTCCTCGTGATTTTCCTCGCAAAAGTTACACCAACTGCGAGACATGATGGCTTTGGGTTGAAAATTGTTTTCATTTGTATTCCTAAAAGGTGGTGAAGAAGAAGATGATTCCTCAGGAGTAAGTGAAGGGACATTTCCCTTTTTCTCATATGCTATCATACGATTGTTCGTATCATGTACAAGTTGTAGGAGGGAAGACATGTACGTTTGTTTAACTGAGTCCCCCTTGGGGAGACCTGTTCTTTCTAGATGTTCTTCATATTCTAGACGAGTATGCAGGGCAGAACCAAGGTTATCAATAGATTTTTCATCAAGCCTATGCCGATAAGGGGAAGGTGGAGCATTATAGTAATGCATAAAGGGATATTGGTTCTAGGGGAAAATAAGTTCAGGAATTTGATTATACAACTTGGTGAAACGAAGGTTGAAATACTTAATAGTCTCACCGTCCTTGTATGCAATGTTATTATATTCACGTAATTGTTTGGATGGGCTCTTATACTACCCATAAGTGGACTTAAACCAGTAAATTAACTCTTCCCAAGTGGAAAGAATCTTGGGAGGGAGATCGAAAAAATATGTCGTTGTGTTGACGACAAAAATCATAATGAGGAATTTCGCCTGCAAAGTATTGCTAAAGCCTATTATTTAAACTATGCTAATAAGATATAATACTAGTAGGTGGGACCCCCTTGTAGACTGGAGACTCGGAGATAGTCATATCACACATTTTATGTTGTTTTTCGATGTTTCTTATAGGGTCTTATATGGTTGACAATGTAGTCTTGGTTTCATTTTGACATAATGACATGTGGATGATGCATTTTATGGGATGTTCTGTTATTCAAATCTTTAATTTTATGTTATGATTGGCATATATTTACAGTTGTTATGTTTGATCATGTCACCATGATTTATTACATGGCTACACCTGCACAAGAAATATGTTAGTAACAACATAAACAAAAGCAAAGGGAAGAAACTTACAAAAAAATCCAAAAGAAAGGGCCTATGTTATGCTATGTTAGAAGTTATGTGCAAATAAAATGAAAATAAGTTAGTGTTAATCCTAACTATTAATGATTAGTGGCTATGCGATTTGAAATTGAATTATATTGGGCGCATTTGATATGGAAATACATATGGTATGGTATGGAATTTTGGCAATGGTTAAAGTGAATGTTTTGGGTGGCGCATTTGGAAAGCAATGTGGTCACATATTTCAATGGTTTGGGAATTAATGACATGTTTAAATGTATTAGTGAGTGTTGGTTGTCATGTACTTAGAAATTGAATGAAGAGGAGATGGAAGCAATGTGCAATAAATGCACGCCACTCCATACTCCCCCCATCGGGCCGTCACCCTAGTGGTTATTGTTGCATTTCGTTTTGTTGGTGGTTAAGCTCCGAGATCCAAGCCTGGGAAGGAAACGCTCGGCCAGCTCGCCCCTTTTAAGCTATCGGTTACATGTATGGTTCTTTTTCACCCATCCATGAATTACGCTCTGTGTATGAACAAGCGATGGCTCATTAATGCTTTGGTTTGTGTTTTCCTGAGATTGGAAACTGTGTAAATGTGTGGTTTTTCTCTTTGGAATGACTGTGTGGTTATTCATTTTGCAAGTAAAAGATTTGGTTTGGTTGTTGATGAAAATTGTGATGGCTCGATGTGGTTTTTGAGTGGATATGGGTATTATCGCTCTGTGTTTTTGGAGGGTTTCGCTATGTTTATCCTTGCTGGTCGCTTCCTCATAGTTATGAGGGTAACCCTGTCCAGTCGTATCCGGATTGCTATGTGATTGATGTGTATGTTTTTCGGACTACCTTTTGGTCACTGTGTATTTTCTAGAGTCATGGTAGTGGGTTTATTAACATGGTCGTGGGCTTATTTTCATGGTCTTGGCATCAATGTATCTCAGAAGTCGGTCTTAGGGTGGCCATTATGCCAAGATATATGCTTTATGGTTGATTGGGTGATATAAGTTATGCCTCGAGTCTGCATTCTCATTGGCATTGTCATCAAATGAAATGGACAGAGGTTGTACCTCTGTGTGTTCTGGGTACTTGTTACTGTCTAGTGGGTATTTGCTTCTCCTATGCATCGTTCTCCTACCCTACCCATCGTTGAACTGTTGCACCATTGCACAAACCGAGAGTTATAAGGAACCCTCTGCTTGTATCGAAGGGTCTCTGCCTATTGGTTGATATGTTTTGAGGACCTCCAGTCTCTCTGTGATTTTGATGACCGAGCGAACTCTTGATTACTTATTTGTATTTTTTTTTACAGAGACCGATTTAAATAATCCCCAACTGTTCTCACTCTTGTCTGGCATCTTCATTGATTGTCATAGATTGGTTGAGTGATTATGATAGTTGGTTTGATTACTCATATTGAATTCGTTTGATTGAGTTGGTTGGAAAGTTGTGATCGGGGATGAGTAATAATATACAGTTAGAAGGATGCCTCTTTTTGGTTATGCTTTGGATCGTTGTATTCTTACAACATGATGTTAATTGCAAGTTAGTAACTACTGTGTGTTTCACTAGTCTCCATTGGGATCATGGAAAATTGTGGAAATTAATGACTGTGATTTCGTTGTTTCACTGTGTATCTATTATGGAGGCATTGTGCATGTTTTATTTAATTTTTTCATCAGTGATGAAGCTTGGGTTTTATATTATGGTTTCATTGCAAAGTTTTATTGGTTATTATAATGAAAAAGGCATGAAATCGAGCAAGTTTTAGAAGTCTGTTCAATTTGGAAAAGGGACATGTGTATATGTTTTATTGGGCAATTGCGAATTTATGGACAATGTTTGATATTTTGTAGTGATGTATTATGGATAGAGGAGGAGAAATGATTGATGTGTGTTTTCTTTCGGTAATTTAAATAAAAAGAAAGGAATTAGAAACCAAACATTTCTCTTAACAGGAGTGTTGGAAGTCGTTTGATTATGAGTACAGACTGTGTTAATTGAGAAGTTTTGAAGAAATTGAATCTGGAACAATGAACAGTTTTGACACATAGTAATTATTAAATTGGTATTGGTATGTTTTGTATTGAATACAGAGTTGTGTTTATGGATTACTTGATTTGTTTTATGAACAATATTCTTTTTTTTTCCTACCATTCTCTCACTTTTTCGCACATTACAAGTCCCCTCGCCTTACCGTATTCACTATCCACTCCCTGTTCTTAAAATTAAATTATAGTTAAGTGAAACTATGTATTATAACAGTTAAAGGATGGCACAGGGATGAGTTACAGTGATATGTTTTGATTTACAATACACTTGATTGTTTGATGATTTGTTGAGCAGTAATCATGATCTACTCCCCTTCATATTACCAATTTTCTCTCAATACAATCCATCACATATCTCAGAACCCTTATTCACCCCCTACTCATTGACAAGTATTAAACGATTTTTATGGATTGGATTGCATGAGTCTGATGTGTTGTTGAGCCAAACTTTGTTTCATATTTAAAGAGATGTCATGTATGGTTGTTGAAGAAACTAGTTGCTAATCAATAATGCATACAAGAATGATCTTTTTCAGCAGAGG
>ML820016.1:65524-90218 GCA_009831015.1 Picea engelmannii | reverse complement strand
CCATCATATAACTTTTCATCCTTATACTCCAAAATGCATAATCATTTCCTTTGAATAATGGTGCTCTGTTGGAGGACATTCCTTCTTGTTGATCCATTGGATTTCTCAGAATCCGCCTTCAAGTGGTTAGACTATGGTGAAGGAATCTTTCTCTGATACCAATTTTTGGAATGTTTTTCAATACTAAGAGGGGGGGAGGGTGAATCAATATTGCTTATTTTTCTCAAATTAAATTAATTCTTTGTTAATTTACAACAATTTATCAACAATAATGTACATAACTCTAAATTTTAAATGTAACAATCATAAAAAATATGTTTCATTTACAAGTTACAGTTTGTAAGAGACATCGATATCTCTTTTTTTGAGTGCTAACTGAAGGAGACACCAATCCCCTGTTTTCCAAGCACCAATTTAAGGAAGCACCAACTCCCTGTAGATCAGGCTCCAACCTATAGAGGACTCCAATCCTCTTGTTTTCAAGCACACCAACTTGTGGAATATGCAACTACCTGTTTCAAGCTTCAACCTGTAGAGGACTCCAATCCTCCCTTGCTCCTCCATTCCACCCTCACTTCATTTGAATGTTTCAGGCTTTTCCTTGGACTCTGTCTATGTTTTGATCTTCTAAATTAGACCAATACTTTCTTGTTTATATAGACTCTCAACAAGTATGAATTTGAAACAATGTGTCTCTTTCAATGCACCTCTTAATTTAATTTCATGATAATGTTAACATTTTATTATTAAAAAAGGTTTAAGTTAAAATACCTCAAATCCTTTGTAAGTTGTTCAAATCTGATCCCTTGAAGAGTTAACTGGATTCGAGATCTGAGTTTTTTTTTTTTAAACTTTCTTCAAGTGCATTTTCATAGTAAATTTCTTCTTTTTTTCTTCATTGTGTAAAGTCTGGTTGGATTGATGATCGAATCTAATCAATGAATTCTAATGAGTCACATTCAAAATCAAAATTTTCTTGTTTCTCTGTAGTGGTTCTCAAATTTTCTTCAATCCTCTACAGGATCAGAATGTCACTATCAATTCATTCAAACCATAGGCTTTGTCATGCTCCAATTGTTCATGGAAGTGGCTCTTGCTTCAAATCTCCAATAGGACTGAAGGCTAGGACCATGGTCCAAATCATGAAGGCGCTATGTGTTTATCAATGTGTAAGACCCCGAGGACTTACCTCCTTCCCATGTGACCAACAATTGTGACCAGGGCCTATGACCATGAGTTTATCCCATTTGGTGCTTTAACTCATTGCCACTTTAGATATGACCTCAACCTATGACTGGGGGAAACCACCCACACACCTTATCCAAGCACTTAACCAAACCAACATTTGGGTTATAATAAACGATTGAGTGGGAGACTAATATACATGTGTATTTGAATTATATTTTTGCGTTCGAGTCTATTTTGACTCTGGTCAATAATCAACATAATGAGAAATAATGAGGGTCATCCGATCTTGATCAACGACGGACTCAAAATAATATAAAATGATTTTGTTAAAAGCTTCAGGTCCAAGTTTGTGTTGACTCTGGTCAACTGCCAACCAAACCAGAAATGATTGTGGACCATCCGATCCAATCGATGTTGGACTTGAAATTACAAAGGAAAATTTGAATTACACCTTCGGGTCCTGGCTTGACAATTATACATCGTGTTATTTTGAATGCAAAAAGTATTAGGGTTGTTTGATTGTGCTTCTACTACAATATTTGTCGTCCGATTCAACCAATACTATAGAATCTACCATTTTTGTCCCTGATCTAGGTGGATATTAGTGGCCACCCACCTATTCCAACTGGGTCAAAACAATTTGTTGGCAATTTACTATTTTTAGCAGTTTTTTGGGTCCCAAACTTCCGGGTCCATTTTGAGGGCCTAAACGACGTTTTTTCATGATCAAACACCTCAAATAAAGTTTTAAGCTTTGATTGAGTCCCCAAAATGAATATCCTCATCGATGCCTTTCCAACGAGCTATCATGTTCCCCAAAAGGATATCGTATGCCAAAGTTACATCCCTGGGAAGTTGATACACCAAACTACCCAAAACGGGGGCCACAAAACTGTTGGATTTTCATCTTCCGGGGTTAGAGTTTTGGATTTTCTTTATGTTAAAAATTCCTTTGGAGCCTCATTGTAAAAATCCATCTTCTTTCAAATGAGATTAGCCGTCACATCTATTCTCAGAGATAAGCTTTCACCATTCTAGTGAGTCTTTCACTTTGTATTTCTATAGTTTTGTACATTTCGGTCATTAATAGAAATTGTGTATTATTGTATCTCTGTGTTTATGGTTATATATATGATATATATCTATTATATTATTGGATATATGATATATCTATGTACATTTCTTTATTATATCTCCGCTTTCATTTTGTGTCGAAAATAATCAGGATCAATGGTATCGGAGCAAGTTACTCTTGATCGTTTTTCAGTGCATGTCCCCAATGGGGTCCAAGTATAGAAAGTTGAGTCTCCAACTTGTCTCTCTTGAGGAAAATCGATCTCGCACGCCCAAGAAACCCTCCATGGAAGAAGAAAATAAAAATGACATAGCAAAAGATTCTATTAATCTGTTGCTTGAGAAATCTATCACACGACAGAGGGATGAAATGATGGAGAAATTTTCCCACATCCTTCAATGCCTGCCGATAAAAACAGACACATATTCATCAAGCGATCACTTTGGAGGCACATCTCCTTTCAAAGTACAAGTTAATTTTGATATTCCCGTATTTGAAGGTCAGATCGATGCCCTAGAAAAATGGTTAAATATGCTAGAAGGTTATTTCTTTGTTCACAATTTTTCCGACAGGGAAAAGATCACCTTCACACTCCTTAAGGCTCTCCCACATGTCAAACATTGGTGGGAAACTTACTGGGAGAAAATTTCCACATAGGATTTTGGAATATATGGGGCTGAGCCCACTTGGGATATTTTGTGGATGTGGTCAAGGAACAATATTACCCTATTGGTAACTATGATGACCATTACATGAGATTGACCACACTGCAGTAAGAGAGGGGGAAAACAGTGCCGAATTTCACAAATACTTTCCATACCTTGTGCACCAAGTTGGGTATCAAATACTCTGAGTGACATCTGGTTCTGAAATACCGCGGGGATTTGCATAGTTACATCCAAACCAAAATGGATTTTATAGACATCTCATCACTGGGAGCTACCCATTGATATGATATAAAAATCAAGAAGAAATTTAGGGACCAAAACAAACTGGAGTTCGAGTCTGCAAATCCAAAAAAAAAAAAGTATGGTAAAGACGACCATAAAAACCAGCCTCTAGAAAACCATTCCAAGCCACAAGAAAAGAAGGGTAACAAAAGGACGAAGAAGGACATTGGAAAGTGGTGCGATTTCCACAAAATCCCTTGGGAAAACACTAATGAATGTCACTCAAAAAAATCATTCGTGTCCAAGATCAAAGAAAAGGAGTCAAAGCTTGATTTAGAATCAGATTTAGAAAATAATGGGAGAAGACAGATCATCGACACAAACCCCACTGCTATTGTCACGACTGCAACAATTCAACTAGAAAAACCAACAGATCTTGAAGAGAGTAATCACCTTTTTCATTCACATATGTGGGTGAAGGGGACCCCGTTGCATTTTATTGTTGATAGAGAAATGCAGAAGAACCTCATCTCAGTAAAGGTCGTGAAACATTTGGGATTGTCGACAACACCACACTTGCAACCATACAACATTGGGTGACTTCGCCAGGGACGAGATCTCCGTGTCAGCCAATAGTGTCGATTGTCATATGGCATCCAACCCTTCAAGGATGAGGTATTATGTGATGTTTCTCCACTGAATGTATGTGATGTTCTTTTGGGCCAACCATATATGTGGAAGCGCCATGCTCTTTATGAGTCTCGACCCCGTAGTGTCATTGTTACTCTGGGGGGTCATCTCTACAGGATACTCGAGGTAGTTCCAACTACTGTCCCACCAAAAAAGTGCGGCAAGGTAGTATCTCATACTATAAAATTCAGCCTCTTCACAATCTATTCAAAAGGTAAATAGAAAGACACTGCAATCACTGCAACCTTGTCCCAAAACATTTCTTTCCAACTGAAGCAGATTGCAGAAGAGAAATAAGATATTGTTTCTTCACCTACAATGGTACCTACACACTTCCCAGTCAATCCAAGATACAATAGGTTGGTTGAACATATTCAACCCCACCAAAAAATGGTTCGTGACGGTATTCAAATAGCTAACCAACACAACTTCTCTAGCAAGGCAAGAATCTCACCAAGATTCAAATTCAACAAACACTTTCCCCTCTCCCCCAGGAACTCAACGCAATGGATACCATTGCTTCCTAATGAGGGAGGATTGATCGAGGTGGATATCGATGGCCACCCACCTAGTGCAATGTTAGATATTTATCTCGGGAGGTACTCCGCATGTTTTGTCTTGTATGCAAATGTTACCTTAATATTTACACTACCATGCACTTAACTTTGTAATAGTTTTTATAAAGTTGTTTTAAGTGGTTCTTTTATTAAAGTGACTTTTTAATAAAGTGTACCTTATATTTTTAAAGTGAATTTATTTTCATAAAGCACTTATGTAATAAAGTGAAAATCATTTTAATTTAAATGAGACATTTTGGAGGAAATGGATCATGACCCTTGATCTTGAAAAAGGCAAGATCTAATCTTGGCCTTTGGATCTAGGGTTGGGGAAGGTGAAAAGACACTTTGGGGGGAAAATGTCATTTTCAGATTATGAAAGAATGCATTGGGTAGTGTGCAAGACATGTTGAATGTTGAGAAGACATCGGGAGGAGATTGAAAGAGATTTTATGAGTATGTTTGAGAGAGGAAAGTGAGAAGCAAAGAGGGCATGATTCCTGAGAAACTTTTTTGTGAGTTTTGGGCCGAAATATTTTTCTGTTGTGGGAGGCCATATTGTACGGATTTGTATCGTCCGTACGATTCTGTACAATCTATACAACAATACGGATTTGGAACAAAAATCAAGGTATTTCAGGTACAATTTTTGAGGCAGATTTCAGAATTTGTGGTTGTTTCTGGGCCATACGAAATAGTTCGTATAGTTGACTATGGGCATGGAAAACGAGTTACAGAGGAGGCTGTACAACAATACGGTTTTGACATGGAAAATGAGGCAGATTTCTGTGGGACAGATTTGGTACTGTGAGGTATTTTCCTTGGCTGGAAATGTTATTTTGCTGCTGATATGTACTTTCCTGAAGCTAAATAATAGATCTTTCTCTCTATCATTGAGTTTCCCCACATTGGGTTTTTCCATGACATTTGCGTAAATTTCTGTGTGTTATGGGTTGCTGTCCACTGTGTTATTTCTACTGCTATTTTTCTTAGCAATGTGTATTTCTGCTTATGGTAATTTCTGAATGTGGGTTTTATGCATTTATGAAATTTATGAAGATAGGTATCTCTAGGTTGATAAGTGTTTGAAAAAATATTATCTTGCTGATTTTTGTCATTACAAATCTACATGCAACTGGCTCAAAACAGTTTGTTGGCAATTTACAATTTTTAGCACTTTTTCAGGTCCCAGACTTTCAGTGTTATTTTGAGGGCCTAAACGATGTTTTTTTCACGCTTGGGCACCTCAAATATAGTATAGGGTTTTGATTGAGCCCCCAAAATGAATCTCCTCATCAATACCTTTCAAACGAGTTATCATGCGCCCCAAACAAAGATTGTATGCCAAAGTTATTCCCCCGGGAAGTTGATACACCAAACTACCCAAAATGGGATCCACAAAACTGTTGGATTTTCATCTTCCAGGGTTAGGGTTTTGGATTTTCTTTACGTTAAAAATTCCTTTGGAGCCTCATTTTAACAATCCATCTTCTTGCAAATGAGCCTAGCCATCACATCTCTTCTCATAGATAAGTTGCCACCATTCTAGCGAGTCTTTCACTCTGTATTTCTACAGTTTTGTACATTTCGCTCATTAATAGAAATTGTGTATTACTGTATCTCTTTTATATTATTGGATATATAATATATATCTATACATTTCTTTATTATATCTCTGCTCTCATTTTGTGCTGAAAATAATCCGGATCAGTGGTATCAAAGGAGGCTACTCTTAATCATTTTTCAGTGCATGTCCTAGTATAACAAGTTGGGTCCCGAGCTTTTCTCTCTTGAGGAAAATCTCTCTCGCACACCTAAGAAACCCTCCATGGTGGGAGAAAATAAAAACAACGAATCATAATATTCTATTAATCTATTGCTTGAGCAATCTCTCACGCGACAGAGGAATGAAATGATGGAGAATTTTTCCCACATCCTTCAACGCTTGCCGATAACAACATGAACATATTCATCAATAGGCCACTTTGGAGGCACCTCTCCTTTCAAGGTACAAATTAATTTTGATATTCCCGTATTTGAAGGAAAGATTGATACGGATGCCCTAGAAAAATGGTTAAATTTGCTTGAAGGTTATTTCTCTGTTCACAATTTTTCCGACAGGGAAAATATAACTTTTGCAGTCTTTAAGGTTCTCCCCCATGTCAAACATTGGTGGGAAACTTACTGGGAGAATAGTTCCATAGAGGAGTCTGGAATATATGGGGTCGAGCCCAATTGGGATTTGTTTGTGGATGTAGTCAAGGAACAATATTACCCTATTGGTAACTATGACGACCGATATATGAGATGGACCACACTGCGACAAGAGAGGGGACAAATAGTGCCAGAGTTAAAAAATACTTTCCACACCTTGCACAACAAGATGGGTATCAAAGACTTCGATCGACATATGGTTCTTAAATACCATGGGGCTATGCATAGATACATCCAACCCAAAATGGATTTTTTGGACATCTCATCACTGGGAGCTGCCTATCGATATGCTGTCAAAATTGAGAAAACATTTAGGCACCAGAATAAACTTGAGTTCGGGTCTGGAAATCCAAAACAACCAAAGTATGGTAAAGACGACCCTAACAACTAGCCTCCGAAAAATCAGTCCAAGCCACAGGAAAAGAAGGGTAACCGAAAGACAAAGAAGGGCACTAGAAAGTGGTGCGATTTCCACAAAATCCCCTGGCACAACACTGATTAATGTCGCTCAAAAAAATCATTGGTGGCCGAGATCAAAGGAAAGGAGTCAAACCTTGATTCAAAATTTGATTCAAAAAATAATGGGAGAAGACAAATCATCAACACAGACCCCACTGTTACTATCACGACCACAATAATTCAACCAGAAGAACCAACATATCCTGAAGAGGGGGAGCACCTTTTTATTTCACATATGTGGGTGAAGGAGACCCCACTGCATTTTATTGTTGATAGTGGAAGCCATAAGAACCTCATCTCAGCATAGGTCATCAAATAGTTGGGATTGTCGACAACACCACACTCGCAACCATACAACATCAGGTGGCTTCGCCAGGGACGAGATCTCCATGTCATCTAGCCATGTTGATTTTCATATGACATCCAACCCTTCAAGGATGAGGTATTATGTGATGTTTCACCGCTGGATGTATGTGATGTTCTTTTGGGCCAACCATATATGTGGAAGCTCCATACTAGTTATGAGTCTCGACCTCATAGTGCCATTGTTACTCTGGGGGGTCATCTCTATAGGATACCAGAGGTAGTTTCAACTACTGTCCCATGAAAATAGTGCCACAAGGTAATCTCTCATACTGCAAAATTCATCCTCTTAACAATCTGTTCAAAAAGTTAACAGAAGGACACTGCAACCACTGCAGCCTTGTCCCAGGACCTTTCTTTCCAACAAAAGAAAATTGCAGAAGAGAAATAAGATATTGTTTCTTCACCTACAATGGTACCTACACACTTCCCAGTCAAGAAAAGATACAAAAGGTTGGTTGAACAGATTCAACCCTGCCAACAATAGGTTCATGACGATATTCAACAAGCTAAGCAACACAACTTGTCCAGTAAGGAAAACAACTCACCAAGATTCAGATTCAACAAAATCTTTCCCCTCTCCCCCAGGAACTCAATGCAATGGAGACCATTGATTCCTAAGGAGGGAGGATTGATCTAGGTGGATATCTATGGCCACCCACCTATTCCAATTGACTCAAAACAATTTGTTGGCAATTTACTATTTTTAGCATTTTTTTCTGTCCCAAACTTTCGGGGCCATTTTGAGGGACTAAACGAGGTTTTTTCATGATCGGGCACCTCAATAATAAATAAAGGCTCTAATTCAGCCCAAAAAATGAATCTCCTCATCGATACCTTTCCAATGAGCTATCCTACACCCCAAACGGATATCGTATGCCAAAGTTACGCTCCCGAGAAGTTGATACACCAAACCCAAAATAGGGTCCACAAAACTGTTGTCTTTTCATATTCAGGGTTAGGGTTTTGTATTTTATTTATGTTAAAAAGGCCTTTGGAGCCTCATTGTAACAATCCATCTTCTTGTGAATGAGTGTATCCGTCACATCTCTTCTCAGAGATAAGCTGCCACCATTCTAGCGAGTCTTTCACTCTATATTTCTACAGTTTTGTACATTTCACTCATTAATAGAAATTGTGTATTACTATATCTCTGTGTTTATGGTTATATCTATGATATATCTCTGTTATATTCTTGGATACATGATATATCTCTGTACATTTCTTTATTATATCTTTGCTCTCATTTCATGCCAAAAATAATCCGGATCAGTCCCCAATTCTATTGGAATCATAGGTTGAGATATCAATTTGAGTTTTTTTGTTATGATTGGCTTTTCAATGAAGATCCTAGACACAATTTGAGATATGGCCTAGAGGGAAAATATTAATCCTGTCACAGATCGAAGTATTAAACCTTGTGGCTTCTTTTAACACAATAACACTAACACATGCATTCACTGTTTGTGACAAAGTTGTATTCACTGTTTCAGTAGATGGTAAAGACATAGGAATAACACTAGACAAAATTCCATTGTAGTTTTCATGAGTAGAAACATAACACTAGACAAAATTCCAGTGTAGTTTTCATGATATATTCAAGAATGAACAATATACTTTTTGCTGGAATACTGATATGAATACATGGACATTAATCAAACTCTCAACATGGACAGAGTTATAGACCATGTTAATGACCCCTTTTTGACATCAAAGATACTTCATATCCAAAATTCTGTCTCAATACCATATTATCCCTCTTTTGACATTCATGTCAACTTCATAACATTATGTCCAATATTGAGCATATTGACCTCCTTTGACATCAATGCCAACACCATGTCCAACACACATGATAACCTTATCATCTCCTAGTATGACCCGTGCCTACACACAATTAAACAAAAAATTAGAGCATCACAGGGTGGTGAACTCACCCTTTTTTTCATATAAGAAAAACTTCAAAATTGACAACTATAAGATTTCTTAAAAGAATTGTTTTTACATTTTTCAAAAACTTCTAACTAACATGTAACCATGAACACTCAATTCACACAAATGTATCACAAAAAATATGAATAGATGCAATAAAAACAATATGTAAAGTAAAATATATATGGAAAATGAAATAAAATGCAACTATACTATCATGACATGCACATGAAACTATGATATAAATGCATTGCAAAATGAAAATGACCTACCTACTTACCTGGGGCATGAAAACCATAGAAGTCAGGTCTTGTTTATGTAGGGTCGGGGGATAGATCCATCAAATGGTAACAACATCTTCCTCCCATCCATGGAAAATAAATAGTAAGTACCTTTTTCAGACTTCTTGACAATGTAAGGGCCAAGCCATAAAATTCACTCTTCTTGTCATACTTTGGCTTCCCCTTGCTTTTGTCCCACATGAGTGCAAGGATCCCTTCATCAAACTCAAAATAAGGTATGTATCCAATGTAAGGCTGTGTGGGAGGGTCTTTGTTGACCATATGTTTGATATCTTTTTCTCACTCTTGGTCCTTCATCTTCGCGTCCTTCTTGAGTATCTTGATGAATCCTGGGTCCTTTCCCTGGTATTTCTCAAGTCTCTCCTTATACTTATCTATCTTGAGTAATAATGTATAAATACAATATTCTCCTACAAATGGTAACTCCCATAGATCATAATGCATGATCTAAGGTGTCACATCATATTCACAATCACTCCATTAATAAGGGATATTTGGATCAGTGACATGATTCTTGACAATCGGTTGATTGTACATAATATCAAATGTCCCATCTCCCATAGGGATATGAAAATGAGTCAAATACATACTGATAAAACCTCCAAGGGTTGTGGACCAACTTCTTGACAAGATCATGCCCCATGTATATGGTACATCGATCACAACCACATTCATACTGATTTTGATGTGGGAAAACACATGTAAATAAACCTTCAAATCCTCTATAAGACCGTGAAATTTAACTCTCTTTGAATCGATGCCACAAAAATTTCCATAAGGGAGGGTTGTTTGCAAACCAAGATGTTTCATGAAATTTAGTGGAATCACATTTTCCAAAGCCCCAGAATCCAACATACAATTGTTCAAACGAAAACCATTTATTCCTGGAGAGAGGTAAAAAGAGGGGCTATCTTCTCTCTGGTTCCCATGATACATAGTATTTAAAATTACTAGAGGGTCCCCTACTTCATCTTGTATTTTTAAAGTCTTCAATACTTCTTTTCTTACGGAAGGAATATTTCACATCTCGACCAAGGGCACCACCATATTTATCTTTCCAATCATATTAGGTACATCAATGTTTAGGTGAAGACCCTCATTTGTTGGGATGAGTTGCAGAAGAAGATCATGAAAAATAGGTGGAGGTACCACATTTGTTGTTAGAGAAGGTAAGGCTAGCACTTTATTCCTCCTTTAGTATGTCAAAATATCTTTTTTCATCAACCTCTCCTTTAAAGCTTCATCCATTTGGTTCAATATTTCCAACCAAGCTCGTCTAGATTCCCGCTTCTTAGCTTTTTCAAGTTGTTCCTCCGTAATGTCAATTTATTCATTGGCCTTGAGTGTGTAAGTTGTATCAATGAAGTTTAACTAGTCTACAAATCCTATATCTTCTTCTTCTCTCTGTCTCAGACATTCATGTTCCTAATGAGTATCTTCACAAGGAAAACACCACGATGATCCTTCCATGTTAACCATCCCAATGGGATTTAAGGTGTCAGGTGCCTACACTTCTTGTTGTGGCTTTGGCTCCAAACCTTTGTTTTCCTTTTGCTGTCTGATAAATTGATCCCTTGGAGCATAATGATGCCTCTCTAAATTTGTCAAATTGTTCACGATCTGGTTCTGTCTCTAGACAAACTGTAAGATACCCAACCCCCTAAGTACCTTTTTAAGGGATGGGTTATTAAATTTTCTCTTTTCCTTAACCATATCAAAGCCTCCTGCAGAGGCTACCATCATATTATATTCATCAAGATCTTTCGAACAAATGTAACCATGTTGGGAACTGATCTTTGGATCAAAATATATAGTCTCTCCAAAGTTTCCAGAATTTCATTCAATTATTTCATCTTTAGTGCCACATGGAAACCACATGGTTCTTCATCGCTCATGCTTTCTGACATGACACTGGCATGGAATATTTCACCTGACCCATATGAATCCCCGGTCTAATGGTTCAAAAATTTTCTTCTTCATTAGAGTCTTCCCATCGTGGTTAGCAGATTTCTAACACTGAACCCACTCTGACAGACTCTCTTCGACCACACACACTTCGATAGATATGACCTACAAATCTAGCAGCCCTCGAGATTGGGAAAATTAACGACTCTTATTACTTTAGATTTTCCAACTCACACGATGTTTAACAACCCTTCTCATGATTCAGTTGCACTTAGCTTATGTGGAGCCCTTGGAGATCTACGAATGAGATTGAATATCGCTTGCCACCTTGGTCATCTATGCCACCATGTACCTGTCTCCTGACGTGAAACATGGCTCAATATCCACTTGACACCTGGACCCATCATGACGTGCCACATCACCATAGGGTACAAAGGCTCCCTCGACTAGAGATTGACAATTTTCCATTTCTTATAAACTGATTAAATTGCTTAATCAATATTTTCTTAAAATACCAATCCTCAATATTCGATTATTTAATCCTCATTAGGTTTAATTAATATTCATTAATTAAATATCCAAACACATTTTTTACTTAGCTTAATATACTGGACCGATAATTAATGAGCATTTACTTTCTCTCTCTTTCCCTTCGAAATTTCACGTCCCGAAAGGGTTTTTGGTATTAATTTAAATACCACTCTTATAATGATTATATTATAATTTAATTAATTACATTATAACATAATTATATTCTATTATAATATAATTAATTAAACTATAATACACTTAGGTTTATTAACCTTAATTAACATATAAATCATAGACCCCTAGTTTATAACTTTCCAGGTGAACCCACACAGTCAGAGCTCGTCATCCCAACCTCTCTAAATTTTCACGTAATTTAATATTAAAATACTTAATAGTAAAATTTCTCAGGCCATCACACTCCGAGAATTTCTCCCCTCTCATTACTCCGATGACCAATTACGAAAGAGAAAATATTATATTATAATATATTTAAAATCTCATAACTCTTAGGCCATCACTCTGATAGCTTCAAACTCCATTCATGTGCTCCCATTTCCATCCTTTGACAGTCAACTTCGAAAGGAAATGATTTATGATAATAAATATATGTATACAACCTATTATACTAAGGCTATCACACTCCGATTGTGTGGTGCCCTCTTTTTCCTCCGACAACCAACCACATAAGAGAAATGATTAGTATTATATTATATAACAATTATAAAACCTTAAGCCATCACCCCGATATATTCAAAGTCAACTCGTGCTTGCTCCTTCCATTTATCCGATCACCAAACTTCGAAGGAAAATAAAATTTTGGCAATAATATATATGCATATATAATTCCGTTGAGAAAATAAGAGGATTTATATTTTTCTAGGCATTAAAAGAAAGATACATAAAATACCTTAATATTGACTTCTTCAGGAGCGCCAAACGACCTGTGCAAAACGTAAATGATTAAACGTGGGAAACATGAAAAGATTATTCTTTGCACAGGGGGAAATAAATTCCAAGCTTCCCATTTCTGACACACAAGACTAGAAATCACATGTCTTATATATATAAACTTTCTCAACTCATTATTCAAATTATTAAAATATCTAACTGGTAACATTGGAATTTACTAGAGATTACCAGTCTTTACCATTCATTCAAATTTTCCCAGAAAACATATAGATATATAGATACATATATAAATTCGAGCAATTTTTATTTGTTTAATTCTTTTCCAGAACATTACATTTCTTGGAGGTAAAATCCTCCATGGTAAAACTATGTTTTTACCATAAATTACTATTCTCCTATTTTTTAGGCAATTCTTTGCTATTTTCAGGGAATAGTTACCATGTTCAATTATTTCCCCTTTGGACATTAATCTATTGTGTATCTCCTAGTAAAATTCCTTTCTTACCAAAATACTAATGAAACTTAATTAATTACAATGCATTCAATTCCTGATTTATTTTTATTTCAAATTAGGAACTTGAACTTTATTCCTCCTTTGCTCATTATTTATTTTAAAAATACTTTGGATTTCTTCAACATTTGGCTTATTCCCCCAAGGCCAAACATGGGTATGCACTTCCGTCTAATCCTGAAGCCTAGCAGATTTCTTATACCAACAGAATAGCCAGGGCTAGTTATCGAGTCTTCATGTTTATATCAACAATTGCATTCCCTATTACCATGATTGTTATGGGAGGAATTTAGTGGATTAGTATTTACTAATAACTTAGGGATTTTTTCACATAAACTACTATAAGTGAAAAACCAACACTTTGCCATACTTTGAGTGGAAAAACATTACTAACACCTTCTCTTTTCAAACCAAGATGGGTATAAAACCAACAAAATAATATGTTCTCTAACCTTATTTCATATTTCACATCCAGTCAGACAATTAGAGTGACAATTCCACCTTTTGAACATAATAATAAATTCTACAATTATATAGCATATGAAATCCATAGTATTAGATAGACTTGTCATGGCAATACAAGGCACACAAAAACACTCAAATGAACTTTAGAAATTGCTGACAATTGTTCTTGGTTTTTTTCGTAGCTGGCCACCCCCTAGCCAGAGTATGATGCCATGAGAGGAAATTCTTTCTACTCGGAAAAAGAGAAAAGATGAAGGCCACTTTCCTTCACCTATAGGAATTGAGCAAGCCAAGTCTTCAATCCACAAGGAAAGGGGGCTTCTCTTTACATAAAGAGATTCAACAACTATCATACACAACATAAGGGAGGCCTTTCACTGCCCAACAGTCCCTCAAGGCCCTCCCCTCCCCTCATAGTTCCTTCTTGATTGCTTAACTAATCAATATAATTTCGTAGCCTCGTTTATCAGCCTGATTTGAAGACAATTTCCAATGGTTCCTGCACCCAGAAGACATATTTCTTCACTTCCTCTATTTTCTAAGGACTAGAAGAATTCTCCCACTCCTCTCCACTCAAATGTGGTCTACAGACCCAACCATATGTGTGTTCCCTCTATTGTCCACGATTTTTCCTCCTTTCTGTCCTTCTACAACAAGATTTTGTGGGTCAAATCCCCCAATATGCGGGTCAGATCATAAACTTCCAAATGAGTACTATGACCATTCTCTCATTGATTGTTGAGGAGGAATAGCCAACCACCAACTTGACTGGTAATTAAATTTTTCTAGGATAGAGGACTGTTCTGGGTTTGAGTATTTTTAAATTCAGCAGAGCACTGTCTGACAGTGGTGTTAGGATATTTAGACACCTAGGAGTTAATTAAGATCTACTTGGTCTAATGTGTCATTAGGTAAATTTTTCTTCTTAGTGTGTTTCTTTAGTATTCATTTGTAGTTAGGAAATTCGATGGTCATGATATGTTCCCGACATAGAGTGATCCGACGGTTCATATTCTCCTTGATCTTAACAACTACATTGATGCGTGGCTTAACACTTGATTGGTCCATGATCTCTATTTAAAGAGCATGGCAGGTCATTTGTTGATTATAGATTGTGAGAAAATATCTTGTAAAATCTCTCTACAATTTTTTTCTTTTTCATTAATAAATTGCTCCAAGTGGCCGCGTTGGCTAAGGCCGTGGATGTTTCCCCGTAAGGGTTTTACCATGTCAAAATATCAGTGTGTTGATCTTTGATATGGTTGTGTGAGTGGTTACTGAAGGTGTTATTCCTCTGTTGGAATACTTGTGTTTTCAAACATGGTATCATATCTCGTTTGAAGACCAAGACCATCTTCCACAACAACAACAACAACACCCCCAATCCCCATTTTAAACAATACAATATGTTTTGCTAATTCACTTGGTTAAAAGTTGTCTTGTTAAGTAAGAGGTATTGAGTTGAAGTCTCTTTTTTGTTACTTATTTTGAAAAAGTTCATGCATCTGTTGTAAAGCGTATTTCACTTCAAGTATAAAAGTGAATCACTATAAGTAGCTTTAATATTGTATTTTAAAGTTATTATTTTGCATGCAACTTTCTTTTATAAAGTAACTTTATTGTAAAAGTGATCCCCACTTCTTTTTATAAAAGTGGGCCACTTCATAAAGAAACTTGTTTGTAAAAGTGAGGTTATTTGGAGGGGTATCACCACGTGGACCAACTTCTAATTTCCACGTGGCTCTTTGGTTACCATTTATGCCTTTTTTAAAAAGGGCATAACTTTCACATCTGAAGTCCGTTTTCACTGCCATTTTTTTTAAAATTGCCTATTTTTTCTAGATCTTTCCATCATGATCATCGGTTTAAATTTTTAAATACATATTAAATACATGTTTAATATGGATTCTTCCAGTGATCTTTTTATTACCACCTACTTCCAATGGAAATCCCATATGGAGTATTTATTAAGAAGTAAAGGCCTGTACCGAATTACCTTGGGAAAGGAAAAAGAATCCACTGATGATGAAAACATAGTTAAATGGGCTAATAGGAATGACGCAGAACATAGACTAATCAAAATGTCCATCTTTCCTGATTTAAGGTTCCACCTTCAAGAAATTGATGACCCTGATGAATCTTGGGAAAAACTTGAATCTGTGTTTGGTAAACACAATATTATTCAAACACATCAGTTACAAAATCAGATATTGACTTTAAGTCCAAATGGTTTTTCTTGCATTGAAGACTATCTATCTAAGTTTAAAACACTTAGAATTTTGTGTGAAGACTATAACATAAAGCTGGAGGAAGAGCGTTGCATCTATATTATTCTTTCCAAGATAGGTAGTGCATATACTGTGTTTGTCTCTACCTTCTATGCCATGAGAGAGGCTCTATGGAAAGATTATCAAAAACCCACTCTTGATTCCTTTTGTGATGCTTTGATTAGAGAGAAAGATAAGCTTGTACAACATGGAGTGATCAACACTGCAGGTACCTCCAACAAAGCATTAGTATCCCAACATAAAGATAAAACCAAGAATCCCAAGAAGCAACATCCTTGCCACAATAAAAATCAAAACAAGGGTCCTAAACCCACTTAGGCAACTTCATCTCCTAATGGTGACAAAGGAGAAAAATCTAAAAAATAAGAAAACTAATAGACATTGCAACTTTTGTGGAAAATATGGTCATGATGAGTCCAAATGTCTCAAGAAGATGGCAGCTTTAGAAGCAACGATGAAGACGCATAACATCAATATTGATTCTACTTATTCTTCTTCTTCTCATGGACATGAACTTTCTGCTTCTAGTTTCTCCTTCAATACAAATTCTACTTCTTCTTCTTATTAGTGGCTTATTGATTATGGAGCATCTTATCATATGGCTAATGAGAAATCCATATTTTCTACTCTAAATGAATGTAACACCAAGAAAATATTTTTTGGTGATGATAGATCTCTTAGTGTTGTAGGATCTAGAACAATGCAAGTAGATAATGGTCATTTCAATGATGTATTATGTGCTCCAAGTATTTCTTGTAACCTTATATTAGTATATCAAATCACTCATTCAGGTGAAGGTAAAACTGTAGAGTTTTCACCTCACCAAGTTCTAATCAAGGATCTAAAAGATCCTCAACATGTTCTTGCAACTGGAATTGTTGATGATATTACTAGGTTGTACAAATTTTACAAGTTTGGGTCATCATATTTTCCATCTGTTTTTGTTGCTCATAGCGATGACTTGATAAAAATTTGGCATGAGTGGTTTGTTCATCTAAACTATCATTCATTGAAACAACTGTGTAATCAACAAATGGCATCTGGTCTTCCTCTTGTTTCATGCAGAGACGGTGTTTGTGCTGGTTGTGTTCTCGACAAACATCGTCGGGACAATTTTGACAAACATGCCTCTTGGCATGCCTTGGGCCCTTTGCAGCTTGTTCACAGTGACTTGTGTGGTCCACTCTCTTCTCCTTCTTTTTCTGGGTGCAAGTATTTATTAACTTTCATTGATGAATTTTCCAGATGTACTTGGGTTTACTTCTTTAAAATTAAGAGCGAAGTTTTTGACAAGTTTTTGGCCTACAAGGCCCTTGTAGAAAATCCATTTGGACATCATATTCAAAGGTTGAGAAAAAATAATGGAGGAAAATATGTAAACAATAATTTTACAAGTTATTGCACTACACATGGCATCCAAATGCAACACACTATTCCATATACACCTTAACAAAATGGTGTTGCTGAGAGAAAGAACCGCACATTAAAACAAATGGATAATTGTATGATACAATCTAAGGGATTAAGTCTAAAGTATTGGGTAGAAGCCATCAATTGTAAAAATTACATATTAAATCACACTCCCACAAAGGATCTTAAAAATATAACATCAGAAGAAGCATGTAATAAAATTAAACCATATGTAAGTCACTTCCGTGTATTTGGCAGTACAACATGGGCTCACATTCCTGATGAGAAAAGGAAAGCATTGTAGCGTAAAAGTGAGAAGTGTATATTTGTTGGTTATTATGAAGATGTCAAAGGTTACATACTTCTTCAACCACATTGTAATGAAATTATTATTAGGAGAGATGTTAAATTTGATGAAAATATCTTGGCCCACGAGCCTAATTCAACGATTGTGCCTTCTTCGACGTTTGTGCCTTCTTATGTTCCTATTCTGGTTTCTTCTTTAGATGATGACAATGAGCATGAAAATACACCTCCGCTTGCTCACGTTCCTCTAAATGATTCCATTGAACCTGAACCAACACCAGCACCACGACTTCCTAGATGGGTCCGTTCAACATGAGAAGCAAATGGTAATCTTGTCTGCGATCCTTCAGATCAATATCAGGCACGTTCATAGTTCCAATGAGCCTCTTCTCTTTTGGCTCAAGTTTCAGAGACTCGTGATCCAAAGACATTTGCAGAAGCTTTAGGTCATCCAGATTGGGATACAACAATGAATGAAGAGTATCATTTTTTAATGGCAAACAATACTTGGGATCTTGTACCTCTTCCAAAAGGAAGAAAACTTTTCATATGTAAATGGGTCTACAGAACTAAGTATGCATTATATGGAAGTGTTGAAAGGAACAAGGCTCGATTAGTTGCCAAAGGATTTTCCCAGGTTGAAGGAATTGACTATAATGAAACCTTTTCCCCTGTAGCCAAAATGAATTCCATCCGCCTTGTTCTTTCCCTTGTTGCCTCACATAAATGGGAGGTCCATCAGATGGATTTTAAATACGCCTTCTTGCATGGGGATTTGCAAGAAGAAATATACACAGAACAACCTCTTGGATATGTCCCGAATGACTTTAGGATTTTTTTTCTCCTTAAGAAATCTCTTTATGGTCTTAAACAAGCTCCCTAAGATTGGTATGGAAAAATAGACAACTTTCTTATTGACACCAGATTTTCTAGATGTCATTTTGATCATAATGTCTATATCAAGAAAGTAGGAATCCATCTCATAATCCTTGTCCTTTATGTTGATGACCTTATCCTTAGTGGTAGTGACTCAAAACTTTTAAATCATGTGAAAACCAACCTTAAGAAGAAATTTGAAATGACCAACTTAGGATTTTTTCACTATTTCCTTGGCCTCCAAGTTTTGCAAAGCAATGAATGAATTTTTCTTTCCTAGTATAAGTATGCTTGTGACCTTATTCATCGCTTCAACATGGAATATTGTAAACCAACCCCTTCTCCCTTCCAGTCTGGGGTCAAACTTGATGCCTCTTGTACTTCTCCCAAAGTTGATGCCACTTTGTGCCATCAGTTAGTTGGTAGCCTCTTATACTTGACTCATACCCATCTAGATCTTTCCTTTGATGTTTTTTTTGTTGCCTGGTATATGAAAAAACCCCATGAAATCCATTGGAAAGTAACTAAAATGATACTTCGGTATGTCCGGGGTACAGTTCAGTTCGTGATACATTACAGTTCATGGGGGGACTCCTTTATTGGTTGGTTTCACTGATTCAGATTGGGATGTCGACCCTGATGATAGGAAGTCTACTATAAGATATGTTTTCAGGCTTGGATCAAGACTCGCCACTTGGGTCTGTAAGAAATAATAGGCTATTGCACTTTCTTCAACAGAAGTAGAGCACTGAGCAACGGTAAATGAAAGTCAGGAAGCCTTGTGGCTTCAACAAATTCTTTCAGAGTTTGGATTCCAGTAGAAGAATCTAACCATTCTTTAGTGCGATAATCATAGTTCCATCAAGATCGCCAAAGACCCAGTTCAACATCAGTGCAAAAAACACATCGAGCTACACATGCACTTCATCAGAAAACTCATTCATGATTAAGTTATTTAAGTGCTCTTTTTCTTTACAGAATATCAAGTTGTATACATTTTCACAAAGTCTCTTACATAAGAGAAGTTTTCCAAACTTTGATCTATGTTAGGAGTTCAAGAAGTTATAATTGAGGGGGGACATTCTTTAATTCCTCCTTCATTCTCCTATTGCGTCACTATTGTAAATCCTTTAATCCTATCCCAACTTTTTCTTAAGGGGGGATGTTAGGATGTTTAGACACTTAGGAGTTAGTTAAGATCTACTTGTTCTAATGTGTTGTTAGGTAAATGTGTGTTTCTTAGTGTGTTTATTTAGTATGCATTTGTAGTTAGGAAATTTGATGGTCATGATATGTTCTCAACATAGAGTGATCTGATGGTTCATATTCTCCTTAATCTTAATGGCTACATTGATCCGTGGCTTCACAGTCGATTGGTCCATGATCTCTATTTAAAGAGCATGGAGGTTCATTTGTCGATGACGATTATGAGAAAATATCTTGTAAAATATCTCCGTGATCTTTTTATTTTGTATTAATAAGTTGCTCCAAGTGGCCACGTTGGTTGGGGCCATGGATGTTTCCTCGTTGAGGTTTTACCACGTCAAAATATCGGTACGTTGATCTTTGATCTGGTTGTATGATTCGTTACTAAAGGTGTTCATCCTTTGTTGGAATACATGTGTTGTCAAACAAGTGGTCATCTCAACCAGTAATGGTTCCCCTCACCATTCCCTCTCATGACATCATAACCTGGATAGGAAATATCCTTCAAAAATTATTCAACATTTTCCTTTTTTCATTAATAACATAAATATTCACATTACGTTCTTTAACAAAGGTTCATCATTTCCAAAAATCCACACATAACAGATATGTCCATAGTCTTTTAGCAGTAATATACTTATATTTATGAGCTGGGGAAAACATGGGTATTACAATCCCCTCCCCCTTAAAGGAATATCGTCCTCATTGTTCTTTGCATCTCAACAACACTAGTCATGCCCCCATCTTTCAACTTATTTAGAAATTTTTTCCTTTTCATGGTATGGTCCTTTCCTAGAATCTTGGTCTTTTTCACATGCCTAAAATAATTTCAAACAACACACATATTAATCAAAATTTCATGAAAAAACATTTTATTGTTGTTCAAAACTCAAGAGGAAATATTCATATTAGCACAATACTTATCTGTTCAATTTCATGGATCCACATCCAATTGAATTTCTTCCTAAATTGGCCCACTGTTTCCTTGACATACCCATTGTGTGCATGATCTCAACCAATAATTTACCAGAATTATCAAAGTCTCCTCTTCCTTGAGGTCACTCACCTTCTAGGTACAACCTCATGCATCCCCTTCTTTGCTATACAATCCCTTGGGTCACTCATCTTACCTTGCCAAGGATTTATCACACAAGAATATGTTTTGAGACTTCATTGAGTCTTACAGTCGAGGTGTCCCTCTAACTTTCTCTGACGAGGTGTCCCTCCAGCCTGTGTTACAACAACACAACATCTTCTATGGTGATCATGGCTTATCACAGGGTTCTCATGTCACACCAATAATTTTTTTCCATGGTTTCTAGCTTGAAAACCATCATCTGACCCTCTAGGAAATACCTTTCATATCATATGTATTGCAGGCATACAACAACTATGAGATACTATCACTGATTTATCAAAACTTTTAAATCTGTTACCCACATATTTTAAATTCCACATTTTCTTTTTCAGATCTGTTCTACACAAAACCATTCACAAGTTATGAGATGTTCCTTCTCATAACAATTTGTCTCAATAAGAATTGGTCTTAATTATGGGCTTACAACACTTCCCTATCCAATACCCTTCTTTCCCACAATTCATTCTTCACACTTTAAAACAAATTGTTAGTTTTAATGCAAATTACACTTTCATTGCACACTTGTATTTGCTTTCAAACAATTTCAAAATTAGTGCATACTAACAATTGCATCACATTCATCTATTCCATGATATAAAATAAAAAGGAAATACCATTCCTTTCACATGCATTTATTCAACATACAAATCCTTTCCAAATGCAATCATTTCATCATATGAACTTAACTAGTGTGCCAATGTCCATGGCCATCTTCACACACAATGCAACCTTGCATTAATTTTAGATTATTATTTTTATGTTAGATACTCTTGTTGAAATAATGTAATTGCAAAGAGTATTCTTATTATTATTGTTATTTTATTCATAGGATTAATCCCCATTGTGGATTAATCATGTCGGTAATTGTATTAGGACCAAATCCCCTTTTACGGATTGGTCAATGGACAATTGTAATAGGCAGAATAAGAAGTCGGCCCCAACAATTATTATTGAGACCCAGAAATAAATTAAAGGTGGGTTTACCCACCCAGAGTGAGAGGTCGGCCTTGCCAGTGAAGACCCTTCACATGTGCCAGTCTTGTATATATAGAGAGGCTAGCGCCTCACTTTATCACACAACTCACTTGCTCATTTTTAAGAGGCAAGCTGCAACTTACAAGTTGGAGAGAGGGAGAAGAGTGGTGCATATTTTGGAGAGGACTATCTGTATTGGTTTGAGTTATATCTTGAACATTGTATTGGCAATTTATGTTAAGGAAGTTTTTGCTGGGTTTTCTTCCCCTAGAGGGTTTCCCAGGATAAATGTTGTGTCTCTTGTGAATGTGTATTTCTCAGTGATCTTGTTCTTATATTTCTCTTATCTATTGAAATGAAAAGAACTATAATAATGGCATAAACATTAACATGGAATTAGAGCCAACCTGAAGGAAACATATTTCTTAAGAGAAAAACATCACTGTTGCAGTACCTGCAAATTACGGTTTTGCAAAAGTGAATCTTTTCAGCCCTAAAACCACCTAGAAAGCTGCGCCCTTCCCCAAGGATCATTTTGGCACTTAGAGCGCACCTTTTCAGTGGTTGGATCTCCTGAAAAGTGAAACCCTAGTTTCACAAAAGTACCAGAAGTACCAGAAAACCAGTACCAGAAGTACCAGAAGTACCAGAGTACCAGAAGTACTAGAAGCACCAGTCTAAAAATTCGCAGATAATATTTTAAGGGGTAAAACTTGGATTTTCTCAGATCCAAGTATACCAGGCTACTCGCCTAAGCCAAGCGCACCTCCTGGTAAGGTCAAAATTTGATTTTATGCATTTTCATTTTTGGTCATTTTTCGTAGCCTCAAATACAAGATGTTTGCAAGAACAAATATTGTTGAGAAACTAGAAGGCATAGACAACTTCCATGCCTGGAAGTATAGGATCGGCCTGATCCTTGCAGAGAATGACCTAGCAAAATTCATCAAAGAAGAAGTGGAGGAACTTGAAGATGCCGTAGAGAAAGCGAAGCATCAAAAGGACTCGATCAGGGCTCAAAGAATAATTGCAGATTCAATAAAAGACCACCTGATCTCGTATGTATCATCCAAGAAAACTCCGAAGGAGATGTTTGACTCTATAAGAAAACTATATGAAGGAAAGAACATCAACTGAAAGACGAATCTAAGATCTCAATTGAAGAATACCAAGATGTAGAAAGGAGAAATGATTCAAGAATATTTCTCCCGAATCTCAGAAATTAAAGAACAATTAAAAGCGATTGGAGACACCATCGATGAGGATGAATTTATAATGACGACCCTAAATGGTCTCACAAGACCTTGGGATTCTTTCATCCAGACGATATGTGCCAGAAAGGAGAAACTACAGTTTGAGTGCCTATGGGAAGAATGCATCCAAGAAGAGACAAGGGTAGCCAACCATGAAGTACTACTAGAAAGGGATGATGATCAAGCCCTAGATACTCATACAAAAGGAGGAAGGAAGAAACCCTACTTCAAAAGGGAAACTAATAGAGAACCGCAACCATCAAACAAATTCAACAATCAAGAATCTCATCCAAGAAAGTTTCAGAAGAAAGGACAACGCAAGGGACGAGATATCTCATCCATACAATGCTATCATTGTGATAAGATGGGGTAGATGGTGAATTCTTGTCCAGTCAGAAGAGAAGAATACAAGAGGAAGCACAAAAGACAACATGCCCACATAGTCGAAGATGAAGAAACACCTATGAAGATGATTAAGGACCATGTCTTGATCTCATCTCTCTCAGGATCTGTATTACCTAGAGAGGACACATGGCTCATTGATAGCGGTGCATCAAAACACACGACGGGTAATAAAAACACTCTCTCTTGTATTTCAGAAAATAAGTTTTCTTAGAAAGTGACTCTTGGAGATGATTATCAATATCCCATCAAGGGAGTAGGAGAATCAAACTACAAACTAGCCTTAGAAAACTCAATAACAATGAAGGACGTACTCTATGTACCGGGCTTAAAGAAGAACGTACTCTCCATATCAACTTTAGACAAGAAAGTATATAGAGTTGCCTTCATAGATGGAGAATTTATTATGTGGGCTAAGGGAGAAACCCTAAATGAAGCAATTGTCATTGGAATGAAGAAAATGGCCTATATAAGCTGAAGGGTCACCCGAAAACTGCCATGACCCATGCCATCGAAAACTCATGCAAACTTTGGCATAGAAGATTAGCCCACATCAACTACAAGGTGCTACCATACATATGCAAAGCTGTCACATGTTTACCAGAACTCAAGGGTGATCAGGAAGGCATATGCAATGGATGTGTGAAAGAGAAAAATATCAAGAACCCTTTTCCAAAAAGGGATAGCAAAGCAGAAGGAGTATTGAAACTCATTCATTCAGACGTGTGTGGCCCAATTCCATCATCCTCCATTAGCGGGTATGTATACTATGTATCATTTATTGATGACTATTCTCGTAAGACCTGGATATATTTCTTGAAATCTAAAGATGAAGTATTCAGTAAATTC